>JAZGTK010005096.1:0-18278 GCA_036877625.1 Ambastaia sidthimunki
GAGTACACTTTCTTGTGTGTAGAAGGAAAGTGTGTTTGCCATCATGCATCGTCTATCAGCTTTATGTACAACATGCATATGAGGCTTATTTTTAGATCCTGTGTGTGTACACACAGATTTAGCCTTGGTTGTATATTTGTATGTGTGTACGCGGTTTACCACAATTCTGGAGCGCAGCTGTTGCAGTCGTGTTTTGGCTGGGTGAACAGACCGCATTCTAAACACATCACAGGAGCAGAGGCCTCCCTATGACATCATCAGTGTACATCGGGCTCCCTTATGATGATGCAGCCAAACCTGGTGGCTGATTAGAAAACAGTTCACTCTCAAACAAATACCATTGTAATATAAGGTTGGATAAGGTTTGGATGCACACTGTTCAATGGTTACCAAAGGTCTGTGCATGTCATCATCAGTTCTATGTTCTTTAGACATGCACCATGGTAATGTCTTATTATTTTTTACATTTTTAAGTACACAATAGCATATTAATATAACCACATTAATTATCAGAGTATGTAAGAGAGCCCACTGAACCCATTGTTTTATTATGGTACTGCCACAGATATTATTACTGAACACTAATAGATGTTAATCGTCACCTTACCAGACTTTGACACCACCCACAGTAGAGGATGCCGGCTGGCTTTTAGGAGGTGGTCTTGCGCACAATTCAGATCTAAAAGGCTTTCCACATCCACACAGCCATTAATAAACTTCCTCCTGCTGTTTGTAAATAAAACCATCTGTGTGTGTGTGACCATCCAGCCTTAATGTGCTGCGCCCAAAACAACCCAACAGGCAAAACACGCAATGCATGTGACCCTATCCACCCTAAGGGTGTGTCTGTCAGGGTCTACCACGAAAGGAGCTTTCACCAAACGTCCCCAAATCACATCTGAGATCTATAAACAGGACCTGAAGACAGTGTCTTCCAGAAAATTGAAAATAAACTTGGTTTACTTCCAAACCATTAAAGTTCAACCATTTCAGTGCAGATCTTTTTCATCGAGATCCTGAAACAAGTTAGCATGCTTGTATCAGAAATTATATACAAAGACATCTTCCAAATCCAGCAGGGTAAAAGACATTTGACCATGCCTGCGTATCCACAAACAAACAATGAAAAAAATAAGCATTTGTAGCCTTATGAACACACATTTGGACTAGGAACTCCTGAAGAGTCACGGACAAGTGTTCTTTCTATTCCAAAACTTCAGAGGAACGTCCCTCCATCAGTTCAAAGGCAGTGTTGTGAATGAAAACCCTGTTCTGGTGGTATTTCACGGGACATTAGGTCCGTCTGTGAAGAGACGGTGATTCTCTCTGATGCTTTCCTGCTTCACAGTGCCGATTGTAGATTACAGTATTGCTGACAGGACTCGAATTCCAAATTATGACAGGCAAAAAGTAGGCAGTGAATCAGTTGGTGATAGGTCCTCCTTAATTTCCCCCAAACTTAACCTGCCTTTGCCGAAAAGTAGCAAAGCATGAAAAATCGTATTACAACACTGGAACAGAGGAAGTGGAAGTGGAGAGATAAAGATGGATTACAAAATGAATGAAAATGTGGGAATGGTAGGTTTGAAAGGGGTAAATATGAAAGCATGCAGAAAGAGAAAGTAGGATTGAAGATAAAAGTAAGAAACCAAATGGAAATAAAAGGTAGACGCGCCAGAGAGCTTTAATTAGACAGCTTGGGAAGAACAGGCAGAAGATTTAATGTACATAGTCAGTGGTGAATAGACGATAGACAGAAAGTAAGACAAAAAGAGAACAAGAGGTTTTTCACTATTTCTGTGCACTTCATCTCTCTTTCCTGTACAATGAATGTCTTTCCCTCACTTTATGTTAAGCTTATTTCTGCCCTGTGTCCTTGGTTGTTGGTAAGAATGATTCAAAGTTCACTAAAATGTGACCGTTGTTACCACTGTTATCAGCCAACATCAAATTTATCTTTTTTCTTCTCCTTAGACTCATTCTCACACATCTAATTAAATCTCACATACAATTCCCCAAATAATTATTGTCAAAATAGTCTTCCACTTTTCTGATGAGCTTAAGATGGTAACTTAAAATGTTGTATGGATAATAAGCTAATATTTGGTTTCTGGTTAATCCAAGTTGGTCATTAGCTGGTTGATTAGCTACTAAAATCAGCTTGATTACATTAAACTGATATGACTAGCTGGTAGCTTGTTGCTCCTCCAAGTTTGCCAGAAAATAGCAATCAGTTAGCATCCAGGACTTTGCAGCAGGTTATGGTCACAACTGACAACTCAGCTCTCTTCTTTGCTTAGGCATGATAAACAATGGTACATTTATGTTGTCTAAGCAGTGACAGGTTTGTCTATTATTCCTCAACAGAGTACCCATGTTCAGGAATGTTGGGAATGGTCTCAGGTCTCATCACAGATGCCCAGATCACGGTCTCCTCCCACACAGAGCGCACCTGGGTCCCAGAGAACGCCCGTCTGTTGACTAGCCGCTCAGGTTGGACGTTGTTGCCACAGCCTCAACCCTACGTTGATGAATGGCTGCAGGTGGATCTGGGTGAGGAAAAGTTGGTTCGAGGTTTAATCATCCAGGGAGGCAAGCACAGAGATAACAAGGTCTTCATGAAGAAGTTTCGACTGGGCTACACTAATAATGTATCCGACTGGAAAATGGTGATGGACGCCACTGGCAACAAGCCCAAGGTAGGATATAGGGAAGCTAGAAGGTGGTTGGAGATAAACTTGAGAAATATGATTGGATATTCATTTAGAATGGTTGTGTTTGAATCACTGTGAGGTTCCTAAATGCTGGTCCCAGATCAGCTGCAGCTGCAGCTGCAGTTTTTTTAGCCTGATGTTTATGATGAGCTTAAGAAGTTGAAAATGGATGTATAATCCCAATCCATTGGAGCATAATTAGACTAGTTCTATGAGTGCAACATTAGGACAACCTCCAAGCACATTCAACAATGTGACTAATAACTATACTGTTAATAGTATTCATAATACAAATACAATTTTATAAATTATGTACAGGATGATGTACAGCCAACCCATTATTATAATAAAAATAACCTCTTACAGGATGATCAGGACTATGCAAAGTGAATGAGCTGACTAAACACTATCTTATTTATTACTCAGCTACTTACCAAATAAATAAATTAAATATTGATATAAATTGACTCATAAAAGTTAAAATATTGATATGCGTTGTGTAAGGAGGAAGAAAGTGTGGAGTAATAAAAGAAAGTTTTTGGGTCTAGCATTGCATATGCACCTTATCATCTATAAAGATGAGTTAGAACATCAGTCCCAGATGGCCCTGTGGTTGATTTCAAAACCTTTATATTTCCTTTCTTATATTCTGAGCTTGAAGGACAAAAGGAGACACACATTAGCATTGAAGGCCATTAACATTTCTTCATAATTCCCTGTCCTGTACCTTTGTTACCTCTGCCAGGTATCTTTCCATCTTCATGTCTTTTTTTTATCTGTCTGTCTCCTGCTGTACCTTTTGTCTGGATTGGAGGACTTCAGAAGTGTGAAGTCAAAGGCTGGTGCTTTTGAAGGTTTGGGTATCCTGCTGTTGTAGACAGCAGTGTTAGCCCACAGCCTTTCTTTTTTTTGCTCTAGCTCAGCAGTGCGATGTCAAAAGTAAAGCTGAAAGCTCTCTTTCCTCCGATGCTTTGTTGCATTAGAAATACAGCAGTGCCAAAGTTAAGAGAGGTGTGTGCTGTGTGCCCCAGTGCTTGTTCTGTCATTAAAGCTCTGTTCTTTTCTTTCTCTGTCAGACTAACGGGCTACTCCTAATAAACTTTCCATTTTGCAGTTCACTCTGTCTGCCTGAACAATAACTACTGTCTGTTTTCTGTTGTTAATCTTGGCAGATTTTTGAGGGGAATTTGAACTATGACACACCAGCATTGAGGACCGTGGAGCCTACATTGACACGTTATATTAGAGTGTACCCAGACAGAGCCACACCTTCTGGAATGGGACTTAGGTTGGAAATCCTGGGCTGTGAAATGGAAGGTAAGTTATAAAAAACGTTTTCACACACTTGTAACCACACATTTTATAAACATGTTGGGGAATACCTTGTGACACTACTAACTTAAGCTACATTTAGTTTAATTTTTAGTGGCTGTTAGTTTGACCAGTAACAAGTTACTTTGTCTAGTCTCAATGTATCGTCGCAAAATACTTTATTGGTGTTTTTTGCAATGCAATTGCATTGCATTGTATTGCAGGCGCAGCTACAGCTGAACAAACTATAGACAAACACATTCCTTTTTATTTGTCTCAATCATCATTGTGAAGTCTGATTCATTTAGTTCATTGGTTTGTTTACATATGTAGGTAATGGAAATTATTTGGTTAAGAAAATGATTCACTGATTCACTGAATCCCTGCTGATAAGATATTGTAGCTTGACCTGCTTTGCTGCATTGATTTTTGAGAAAAGTTGTAGTTTTAGATACTACTCTTGTGTCACACTGATTCATACAAATAATGGACAATCTCTCAGCAACCCAAAGACATATTGTAAACAGCCAAGTACTGTAAATGAGAGGCAAACAAAATTATAGATCTTTGATCTAAAACGGCACTCGTGGTCCCCAATTGTGTGGTCTTATAGCACATATGCTATTTAATTTTGACGTTATTAACTAAGAAGAACAGGATAGGGCCTGGCTTAGCTTTCTTCATAATTAGTTGTCCGGCAGATGCACCATCAAAGGATCTTTCCTACCCAGAAAGCCAGAGGCCTGTGACACTCCTAAATAACAGGGCCTCTCACAGCTGGAGATCATCTTTGGTCCACCTGCCTTGAAGGATTACAAAGAGGTCCTTGAAGTCCTCTCTTACAGTTTCCCCTCACTCTCTCTGAATTAGTTTAACTCTGATGGGGTGTGTGTGTTCTGTGGAAGCAGCGTTAAGTGGATTTACATATTGGATTTCCGAGACACTGCAAAACTTGCTTGTGTAAGCCGTAGCATTCCACCAGGAGCCTTAGTCAGATGATAATGCTTGTTTTCACTTTTAATGCCAACACATGCACACATGTCCTGTTCTGTCTGAGCTAAAACTCTAGTAGTCAAACAAGTGACCCCACATGCATACATTCACTCTCCTAACAGTGGGGTGCTAAGTCCTAGCAGGCGTGTGGGATCAACAATGCTGTCCAAAGTCCCACACAGTGACCTTTTTTTGACCCCTTGTCTTTAGGGACTGTCTTTAAACTGCCCTTAGTTCATCCACGTAACCTCACCAATGGCTCCCATTTCCCCCCTTTTTCCCCCCTTCTCTTGCCACCATTCATTTTTTTTTCCTATGGGCTTAAAGGCAGCTCATAACAAGCTGAGAGTAAACACAGAGCTTTACGCAGATGCAGGCAAAGGCCACATCCAAAGGGGCACAGGCAGCCATAATGAGAGGACACCACAGTTTCAACAAGCTGTGCCAGCCCAGGGTGGAGAGTAACATCCAGAACGACAGCCAAACCCCAGCACAGAGTCACGCACAGGCCCATATCAAAGAGCTACGAGTACAGAGAGGGCATAATCATTAAGATGATTTGTGATAGCACTTATTTAGACATGTACTACAGTAATACCATGATTTTTATACATGTACCATACAAATACCATAGTATTCTTTGAAGTATACTTCAAAGTACTATGTAGGTATGTGAATATGATAATAATTCAGTACCACGGTATATACCAGATTGCCATTGCTATAACATGACTATGTTGACCTGATGTTTAATACACAGTTTTATGAAGGCCAATTTGGAGCCAATGAGATTTCATTGTGGGCGGGGCTTCCCAGCAGAACACAACCAACCTTGACTTACAGAATGTTATTTGTTACTTGTGGCAGTCATGGCTGCTTACGAGAGATTAATATGGAAGAGCATCTGCCTAGGACACAGTGTCCAATTTCATGTGTAATGTATCTCTCTCTTTTTCGCACCCTCTCTCTCTCTTTCTCTCTCTCTCTCTAGTGCCCACAGTGCCCCCCACAACTCCCGCTCCCTCCACCACCCCATCGGATGAGTGTGATGATGAGCAGGCCAACTGTCACAGCGGAACAGGTGATGACTACGACCAGACAGGTGCTAACACCCGCCTGCAGAGACTGCACCCTTCCTTACTGCACCTTGCACCCTCTGCTATGCTAATCCCACTATCCTAATCCCCACCAGACTAATTGTCTCTCTTTTCCTGGAACGCTACCTATGCAATGCTAATCACGCTTCACACCTGTAATGCTAATCTTCTCTTCCCTCACAACCACACTTGCCTCTGGGTGTGTTCGGAATGACATACTGTCATAGGATCCATGCTTAGAATGTAGTAGGCATACTGTGCACAGTATGCCAATATTCTGTATTTATAGTATCTAATACCTACATTAACCCGTTACATTTGCCAAATTATCTACACTTAACCTTCCTAACCTCAAGCCTCATCAACCTCAAAAAAACCTTAAACCTCATCAAATGCATGATTAGAGATTTTTATATAAAATTGGATTAAAAAAAGAAATATCACTGTATTTGCTTTAACAGCATAAACTTGACTTCTCTCCTTGATGTAAACATCAAATGTAGTTAGGGCCACGTGGCATCAATGTAAACTGTTTAGCGTTTCACATACACCATTTCACATACTTCACATACTATTTAAAAATAGTTTGCAGTATGTATATTGTTTAATATGTAGCATGCAGTATGCAATTCCTGAATGCCAGATTAATGTGCACACAGTGATTCATGTGACAACAATACAGCACTGTTAATAATGTTGATTGGTTATACTTACTATATACTAAACAATACTCTAGTATTCCTTTCTGAACTTAGCGTGTTTATCCTCTGCACTAAACTCTGATCTCCACCTTGCAACCATTTGACTACAAAAAGCTTCTTCTGTTCTCCAGCTGCTAATACTAACACTAATATTTAAATTCTGCCTTTAATCACTTCAGCGTTCACTCCAGTGCAGTCTCACAGAGTGCGTGTTGCACAGAATTACAACCTGCTAAGTGTTAAAGTAAACGGTTCACATACTGTAAAAGAAGATTAAATTTTCATGTCTCATCTCGCAAAGCTCATTTTAAAAATGCTAAGCAAATACAGGGAGGAGAATTAACGCAGTCAGATCCGTACCTCTTGATAATCATCCAAATACAACATTCCCCGGCATCCCATTTCAGCTTTCTTTCTAATGGCTTTTACTGTGTCCACACTACAGGTGGGACCACTGTGCCAGAGACGACCACAGAGCTGAGCACCATTCCAGGTGAGAAAGGTATTCACATGTTATTTACCTTCTCTGTGCACTCTGTATGTGTACTGTAATTTCTGTAATTATTCAGATTTTGAATGCAGATTCTTCCTTAAAAGTGAAGTTTTATTTTTTTAAGGCTAAAATACTTTCTGCTGTCCCAGTTTGATGTGCAGAGATCATTTTGAGCTATTTTTATACTGAATTTCAAAACATTTGTTTGTTCATTCTAAAATGGGTTGGACTAGCTGTGTGTCTAACTAGCGTGTTTAAGCAGTCTGTTTGGAAACCATCATTAGTTTGCAATAGTTTGTGTTAGTTTGTGTTAGTTATACAAATTTCAGTGAATGAGACCTTAAACCGTGTTTACTATTCTATAGAATTTATGACTCGGCAGGTGACACAACAGATAAAAAAATCTCATAGATTTACACTGATGTATTAATCTGAGTCATATCTAGTGACCACAATATCATGAAGGCTTTATTCCTTTGACTTAAGCCAGTAAGCAACCACAGAGAAAATCCTAATAACCACCCAGCAATTGCAGGGCAACCAACCACATCACCCTAGCCAGCCAGTTTACTCAATTTCAATAGCGCCGCTAATGGCTAAGAAATGAAACTCTGTACATTTGGGAAAGAAACGTGTTATTTTGTGTTTGCTTTAGTTGTTGAGGATATTTGATAGTGAGTGGGTAAACTCAAAGATGAGTATGTAATCTCTTTGTGAAGTGTTCTCATGAAAGTCTATGAGGAGCTGTTTTGATTTGCTCACTCAGCATAATGAATGATTAGCCATTCAAGACTGCTCACTAATGAGTAAATGTGAAATGCCCCTTAACTGACCTTGCCTAATTAGGTAGTGTGTGTGTGTGTATGAGGGTGTGTTCCTGGCCCTGTCTGAGCCCCGCCACAACATCAAAATAGCAAAATAACTGAATAAAATGAAGGTCCTAATAAGCCTGTGCGTGTGTGTGTGTGTGTGCGTGGTCATTTCTGTTTAACATTAAGTGTATGTGTGTGCTTTCTATTATTGGATGTGGTTCCGTTGCTATGATAAGAATTTTAAGCTGGTAGAATGTTCTGGACTGTGGTAAAACATATCCATGTGCCGTCTTTGACTGCAACAGCCCCAATACATTGAAAGATGGAAAAGAAAAAAATAACTTTTAATTGGAAACTGGCATTTTTCTGCAGTAGCAGTGGCTGAGCGCCTGCGCTGCGGCTTTTAATGGGAAATTCTTTCCTCCCGTATTCAGTGAGCAAATACCCTCCCAAACTCTCAGAGAATCCAGGCATTTTTAAAGAAGCGGAGCCCTCAGCTTTATTAAACTGTCTGCAAACGCAGAGCTGAGGCTGAACAGGCACTGGTGTCTCTGACATCCTAGATGTGTGTCTGCCTCTCTCTCTCTCTCTCTCTCTCTCTTTTTCTCTCTCTTCAGCTCTCGCTCTGTCAAATATTGTTAAATCCCCCACTCATTTCTTTTACATCAGTCTTCATTTTAAAGCTTTACTGTTTCTTATTTCTTGCATTTTCTCTCACGACCGTATATTTGCATATATATGATAAATACTTCTCACTGCATTTGGTTTAAGAATAATAGACTTTGGAAATACTCCTTCTTAAAGTTGAGCGTTTTCCAATTTGGAAAGTAACTCTTTACTGCCATCCAGTGTCAATGCATAGTAATGATACATTGGCACTCTATGAAGTTCAATTAAGGAATTCTACGATAACTGGAAAAAGTCATCAGTTAGCATTCCCATTCATCTAAATGGCAATTCCTCAGCTGGCATGCTCACAATTACCTAAGTCATACATGCAGTGTGATGAATCACTGTGGAGCTGTAGGAAAATGACTTCATGACAACACCGATTGGCTTAAAATGCACCTATCTAAACCCTTCTGCTCCAGTGAGCTTTGACGTAAAAGCCATCAGACAGGAGAAAACGAGTTAATTTCATAGTTTTAAGGGCCTTGCAAAAACAAAATCAGTCATAACCTACTGTAATGCAAAGAAACATTTTAAATTCAGGCTGCCAAACTTTATTTAATCAGATACACAACTGCTTTTGAAGCCCATCAATAAATAAAGGTGCTTTTTGAGATTAACCTAAGAGATTAACCTTACCATGTTCACTGACCAATCCTTGACCAGCTGGGTCAAAATCTGTCCCACACTGGAAGCCATAAACCACAATGGTTTCAAATCATGTACAGTTAATTGAAATAAAGTCCATACATGTTGCTGGTTTCGTAATGTAAAAGCACTATTTAATTTTCACGTCTTAACCTGTATGTTATCTTTCTGTAGCCTTCTTGTGGTTTGCCTGTGACTTCGGCTGGGCAAACAGTCCTTCATTCTGTGGCTGGACATCGGAGGACAGCGGGTTCAGATGGCAGATCCAGTCCAGCGGTACCCCCACTCTGAACACCGGCCCCAACATGGACCACACAGGTGAGAGAACACTGTAACGGATACATGTCATTAACTTACTGATATTAAGCATAACAAACATTACATTAAATAGCAAATGCATGGCGTTTTGGCACTTCCAAAGCTAACTTGCAATCTTTCCTCCAAGGTGGATCAGGAAACTTCATCTACACGCTGGCAACAGGAGCACAGGAGACAGAGGTGGCTCGGTTAGTGAGTCCACCAGTGTCAGGGCAGGACTCCGATCTTTGCCTGTCTTTCTGGTACCACATGTTTGGCTCCCGCATCGGCACGCTGCACATTAAACAACGCAAAGAGAGCGGCCAGGACACGGCTGATGTGCTGCTCTGGACCGTCAGTGGTCACCAGGGCAACCGTTGGAGGGAAGGGCGTGTGCTGATACCTCACTCTAGCAAACCCTATCAGGTATGGAGGTCCGGGTCTGGTTGTGTTACATAGCTCCGCCCACAGTGAAATTTCATTGGTCCAAATCCAGCTTCACATAGCTTTGTTAATCATCAGATATGTTCTGATTAGTTGTTATTGTATAATGGAGAGTTTCAATAAGTAATTGGTAACAATGCACTAGGGATATACTGCTCAGATACCTGACCTTGATTTTGGTCAAACCTAAAAATCTATACGTAAAATAAATAATCAAATGTAAAATTGTTTTGTCATTGTTATTTTTTGTCATTGTTTAAGGTGGTAATTGAAAGTGTAGTGGAGAGGAAAAGCTGGGGGGACATTGCAGTGGATGACATCAAAGTCTTAGACAATCTAAGCATTAATGACTGTAAGGGTAAGTCAACCAGTCCATTACAATGTCTACCAAAGCATACAAGTAAATTATTCCAGCTCCATTAGCTTCATACTGTAGCTTTATACTTAAAGCATACTGTACCATAATAGTAATGGTTTCCTGACTGTTTATGATGTCCTTCTGTAGACCCAGATATCCCAGCAGAGCCAATCCTACCTGAGGACAACTTCAATGAAATCAGTAAGTCACACGTTTGTTTCACACAAATCAGTTACAAATGCTAAAAATATGTCAGATTAGGGGGTCATATAATCTAGATCACATATAGAATCCAATTGCATCATTATTACAACATTGTTGTTTCCATGCCTGATGGTTTATTTCTCCTGTTGCTTTTATAGTTGTGGACATCACAGATTTCCCAGAGATTGTGGAAAACCATGAGATCAGTGGAGCAGGAAACATGCTAAAGACATTGGACCCCATTCTCATCACCATCATCGCTATGAGCGCCCTGGGGGTCTTCCTTGGTGCCATTTGCGGCGTTGTTCTCTACTGCGCCTGCTCCCACAGCAGCATGTCTGACAGGAACTTATCTGCCCTGGAGAACTATAACTTTGAGCTGGTGGATGGTGTCAAGTTAAAGAAAGACAAGCTCAACTCACAGAACTCATACTCAGAAGCGTAAAGCGCTAACCAATGAGAGGGAACCTCTCCTCAGGGAGGGCGGGGCTAAAATGGACTGCCATTGCCACCCAACTGGAGGAGGACAAGGCTCTGTGGTTCAGGGAACCAATGGGTGGGGGTCCGAGACTGAGCCATGCGTTTCTCAGGAGCTGCAGTGAATGGAACCTACCAGTAGGGGACACTGTGTACAAAACATTGAATACAAGGATTTCAAAGTCAAAAATGAAACAATATGTACAGATGATTAAAATTATTTTAATTTTTTTTATTTTATTGTTTGTATTATTTTTAGTTGATCATTTTTACAATCGGATGCTGGTGTTGAGACCAATATATAATAATGTTATAAAGTATTTATCTTTTCTCTAGGAGGAAAAAATCATTTATTTTTAATTTTAAAAGATTGTTTTGCGCTTTAAGGAGATGTGTAAAAAACCCAAATGAACCATATATGATTAATGAAAGGTGAATTCCCCATGGTAGGGCAAAGATCAAAGGGGTTGGAATATCATCCAGCCCTGTTGCATTCTGGGTATGGTTCAGTCAGTGCCTTTGGTACATCTTTATAGAACCTTTGTTGATTTTTTGGTGTTTTTAACCCTTTAGTTCTAAAAAAAAAGTCTGTTGGTCAAATCGGCAAAACAAAACCCAGTAAATTCATAGCGCTTTAATGTTAAAATCTTACATATTGTACATAAGTTTTAATATATTTTAATGCCCTTTTCAAAGAAATAAGTAAAAGGACAAAAAAGAAAGCTACAGTATCCCCTTTTCTTGGGTTGTATGTTGTAAATACAATCATCCAACTGTTTTGTGAAAGTGAAAAATGTGTGCTTTTTTCGTCCTGTTTGCTTATTTTGCTACGTTCCCAAAAGATGCAGCTCTGTTTAAAACAGATGTGAATACAGATTCAATGCACATTCATGTCCCATTAATTAATGGGAATATCTCATACTCTCATACAGGAAACATTACACAGAACTCTGCGTTGACTCAGCAGCGATTTTGGAATACAAAGAGGATTTGGTTTTGAAAGAACATCAGTTTTATGTTTTAGTCACCTGGAATTCAGATTTATGAGTAGACATCGTCATCAGATCCTAACATGCAACCCTCTCATGCACAAAGATATTAGGATAATCACACTCAGAATGTCTGTCTGTCCAGCATACCAAAAAAAAGAAAAAAAAACAGCTCATCATTGCCTTGATTTGAAGTTAACAACCCCCAAATTTTATCTGCCTCTTTTAAAAGTGCTTATTTTACCATCCGTCAAGCTTGAATGCATGTTGTCCATCAGCCGTCTTGAATAAAAATCTTTTATCAGGGGAAACTGTCATTTTAAGAGTGGTGCTATAAAAGTCATCCTCTGAAAGTGTTTTAGCACATCATACATAGCCTATGAACTGTTCACAAGCTTTTGACATCACATGATTGCCGGATGAGTGATGTCATAGTGGAGTTTTGTCATTGGCCTTGTGTCGGTACCAAAGGACTGTTGCCTCAAACTGCAGGGTCCAATTACAACCCGCATGGTCTATAGGCATTTCAAGACGGGGCTTTGACTTTTACAAAAGGGGTCAAGCTAATATAGACACATGAAACATCTATTAAATGCATATAATACTGGTTTTATCATTCTTTGTTTCAGAAGTGACAGGACTGGTTGATGAATCTGTTTTTAGCAATGGCTTACACATGTAGTTTAACCAATAACAGGGCTTCACTGCTGACAATACTAATGTTTTCTACAGGTTTCTTGGTATGTTCATGTACTGTGGTGTATACTGTGGCAAACACGTCCATTTTCATTTATTTCCAGTAAATTCTGAATACATTAATTCATTTGTCGATGCTACATGTGTGTCAGCTATAAAGGTGACTGGATTCAGTCGGGATTCTGTGAGAAAGCAAACTGTAGCATTAACAAAAAAGAAACAATGTTGCACTGATCAATATATTTGATGAAGTTTGTGTTTATAGCATTCATTTGTAAAAAAGAAAATTGAAATAAAAAAGACAGTGTTCATTTTTTAAATAGTTTCAGAATGTAATACGATTCTGAAATGGTCGATTATGGAGATGTTTTCATTATTGAAAAAGGTATACAGATTTCCTATAGTAAAGTTCCCATTTACCTGACTGAATATCTTTTCGTTTTTGTACTGTCGTTCAAATTTTGTGCTGATTTTTTTTACGAGAAGATGAGGAAGAAAAGAAAAACTTTTATTTTCAATACTGCCTCTGTAATTTGCTGTTGTAGGAAGGAAAAAATGAATAAAAACAGCAAGGCCTTAAAAATGCATATCAATGTTTTGTGTTTGATCATCACCAAAGAAAAAAGTCATGCAATCACTAAATAAATCAGATCAGCTACAATAAATGAGATGAAGTGATGTTAGAATAAAATGGGTCTATTGAATAGTCATAGTTGCATTGTTTTATTTTACCAAAAATTACAAAGTGGAAAATTAAAGCTTCAAAACACTGTCCCTTGACATTAAAATCTTGAGATGGAGAAAATTCACTTATCTCTACTTGTGAAGACAGTACAGTGCCCATAATAAGTAAACAGTAGAATGTAGAAAAGTAGAATCACTAAATTTTAAAAGATTACAAAATACATATATGGGTATCAAAATTATTAATGAAATACAACCCGAAAAACACCAGAGGTTTAAAAGGAAACTCAAATGTGATGTTTAAATAACAGGACTAATGAATTTTTGGGCAAAAAGAAAATTCTTTAGTATTATAATTACACCTCAGCGAACAAAATAAAACAATAAACATGTCATAATCCGTTTAAACTCAATAAGATCCTTCAATGAACAGCAGTCAGCATTGAGGTTTATAACTTTAAGAGAACAGCAGTGGGCGCTATTGATCAAGTTAAAACAGGATAAACTCTCGTAGAGTCAGAACAAAGGCATACGATTGTAAAAAAAACATCCACTTTAAATCGGTTATGTATTATGTAGAACTAATCGTGCAAACAAAAATATTTTATTTTTAACGTATGACAAAGAACAAACTGCAAATGCGTCCCAGTTCGCTATATGGATGAAATGTTCGTAACTTTCGCAACAATATATAACAGCTGTTGGAAAACTGGGGTGGCGGTATGTGAAGTTTGAGCTTTTTGTAGTTTTAACAGCATCCATAGTGTAATTATGTGTATATAGTGTAGTGTATCTACTTAGTTTATAATCAGAATACAGTCAAGATAATAGATATTTACTTGATTGTTTTAAAGGAAACGGCCAATTATAAACACACAAACGTTTCGCCATTTATGTTAACCCCAGTGTGTTAAAATGTGTTTTGTGTTACAGAATCTCGCGTCTGCAGGTGAATGGTTGGCCATGTGCTAGACCCAGCATTAAAGGCTCAGAAAGTGAACAAAGATTCAAGAGGGTTTTTGTCACTACACAACAGAGCTCCTACAGACTTGAGTTTATTGATCAAAACAAACCAATTGCCAGCATAAACAACAGAGGGTTGGCTTGTAAATCAATAAAATATTTTAGTTAAAAACCAGTTTAATCAACAAATTCATGACATCTTCAGCCATTGGATTCCCTAAATGTTTTAAACATAGCATCTTTTTTTTCCAAATGTTTTAGCATCTTTTACGTTTGTTGTTACGTATGTTTATTTGTTCGTTTGTTTGTTTGTCTAGACTTTGTTGGCAACTGTATTACCTGTGTTGTCGGATCTTTCATACGGTGGAAGTGTTTTCTACATAATTTATTTGGATAAATACCTTTTTCTACATACAAAAATCTGGGGTCTGTGTGTTCGTGCTAGACACATAATTAAACACTAGAGGGCAGTGTAGCATCGGCAAAAACAATTAAGAGCGCTAGCTAACAACAATTGTCTTAGACCATATCACATTTTAAAATCTCTGTTTTACTGAATAATACAATAATGACGGAGCTTTGATAAATAATATAAAGTATATAATTATATACTCTGAAATCTATGAAGTAAATAGTTGTAACATGTCTTTGGAAATTTCAACATTTTCCACATGTGCGTCCAGCAACCTTTGTACTTTGTGAATTGAATGTAAGGTCCCGTTGCCGACAGTTATAAACTGTCTAAATAATGAAGATTAACATATTTGCTGTTTCATTATAGGAATCAGGTATAAACTCTTATTTATATACAAGAATCAGTTTAAACTGGTTCATACACCATACCATGAAAAGTATTTCTGTTTTTATTTTAGGCAGACTTTCATTATTAAAGCAACATTGCTTTTTTTGGGCGTCTCTCTTGCTTCTGCTTATGTAATCATAGCAACTGTGTTTTGCTCATAACATGAGATCTTTTTCCATCATTCCTCTTTATAATGAATCCACCCAATCCTCTCAGAAGTCATTGTCTCAGTTCAGTCTTTTACTTTCATATCTTCACATTTCTCTAGTCCTATAGCTTATAAGTGGTTGAAGTTATGGTTTACATAGTACATTATCTCTCTAGTCCATTTACCCTCTCTCTCTCTCTCTCTCTCTCTCTCTCTCTATTACTATATAAAACTGATTGTGTGTATAGTATAAAAATAAATAACATGTATATTGAGTAAAGTGGTATCAAATATTTTGCCTCATAGACTTGTGTCTTTTTGAAATTGTACATTTTTTGTGAAAATGTATAAATGTCAATGCAATAGGTATAAAAGTATCCAGGTGTCATTTGTTTTACAGAAAGACAGCATGAGTACAGCAGTGTATGTTATTTCTGAGAAAAGCTCTGGTATAATTTGTTTCAAGATGTTACCTTCTGATATTTTGTTGTCTAACAAATTGACATTCATACATTTTAAAGTGTGACTGAATTGTTCAATACTTTTAGGGCACTTTGTATTTTCTTCATAGTGCTCCTGCCAGTGATCTTCAGAAAAGGAAGTATTATGTTAAGAAATGTAAGGCTAATACAGAAATGTGTGCGTTAGAGTTAAAACCCCAATAGACTGTTGCTTAATACACTATACCACTATTGCTTCTTGAATAAACAGAGTGAAGAAGAACTGGGAATATTACTATTTTACCTAAATAGCCTTTGCTTTGGTTAGGAAATGAAAAGGTGGTCCTGACAGGCAAAACAGCAACAAAGAGTTATGTGTTTAAGTTGTTGTGTGGTAATACTCTGATAATTATTCAGATTGACAACTGACAAACAGGTGAAAAAAAACAATTTTCCCCCTTTATACTTTTTTATTGACTTTTATTGTCTTATTTTATTGAATAATACTCAAGACACAACCAAAACAATCTACATGCAAGTTAAAATAAAGCAATAACAAATAAATAAATAATAGCCCATATCCAATGCCTAACTTTTTATAACTTGTGCGTAAGTGGACACATGACGTCATACAGCAAAAAAGATGACGTATAGAGGTATTTCCTGTAGGGGCGGGGCCTGCAAGAAGGGCTCCTATCTCTCTTTCTCTCTCTCGTCTGCTGACCTCATACTTTTCATCCATCGTTTATCAGCCCTTCTTTTCCAATGCATACACGTAGACGATCAAACGCGGCCCGTTGACTTCGTGGAGGACTTTATTTCATAGCGGACGGATCCAAAATGGATTGTTTTGTGTGATTTGTTTGGACGGATGGATTTATAAGAATCTGTTTGACTGCTAAAGAGAAAAAGAAGGATATACGTTGACAAAAGACGCCTATGAGGCTTCGAAAGTGAAGAGAGAGAAAGAAAAAAGAAAAGTCATAAGGTAAAGTTGTGTTTACCAAATGAAATGACATTGATTTTTCTGAAGGGTTTTTTTTCTTTTGTTTAAAGAAAACGCCGAAGTGTTTCCTAAAATAGGTGATATAAAGAGAGAGATGTGTTTAAGTTCCCCGTGTTGCTGTGCAGGCTTGAATAACGGTCCGTGTTACAGATATTTTTGGGGGGGTTATAAAAAGATATTTTGCTTTTAGGTTCGCATCCAGTATCGTCGTTTAGATATATTTTACTCTTGTGTTTGCCTTTATTTTCTCGCATGCAACAGGGCAAAAAGGTTGAAGTTTTTTGTTTAAAGCATCTGTTTTTCCTATCAATATAAGTACAGCACGTTCACACTTGTTGCTAAGGATAGTGTTTATTTTATTATGTGGACTCATTACATGTTCATTTAACTGATATAGAGTTGTTGTTTTTTTAAATCGGACAATTTGTTTATTTGTATCTCGGTTTTACACGTTTTGACATTGGCAAAAATAAAAAAGTAACTGTGACGTACAGGTCTCTTGAAAGTGTATGACGTCATTCAATGTATCAAAGGTTTCATGCTTATGTCAAGCTGGAGGTTTTATTAGCGTAAAGCAATTAAGTAATGAAAACAGTGTTCGCAATTTGCTTGCTTAGCCTGAATCATATGCATAGAAGTTCATAAATAATGAAAGGTCATTCAAACCAGCCTGAGGTATCTATGGCTAATTAGGGAAATATTTCAAACTGCTATTTAGTATGTTAAACACATACCATGGGTATTGATTGGGACTTTATAAGTCATTAGATATTCCTCCTAAGCCATGCTGAAGGTCATTTGTCTTACCCACAAATGTCCAGATAGTAAAAGATGACCTACCATAAGCAAACCTATTTAAATAAGTGTCTGCTTTTACAAATGACCCGTTTTAGAAGTCAGTAAATATTGATAAAAAAATACTTTACCTGTTTACCTACTTACTTGACAGAACACTTTTTTTGTTTACACTCAGTTCCTGAAATAAGACCACAGCAGGTCTGAGACATATTTCAGTCGGCTTCCTAGCTGTCAGGTTCCTCCCAAGATCCTTTAAAAAGTCAATAAGCCAGGAAACTGCCTAATGGATGGTACAAACTGCATTGATTAATTGGATTTAGTAATACCCTTGTACCCATTTTAATCTAAAAAGACCGTCTGGTTCCTTTGTCCTGTAGAACAACCTTGTGCCTGACAGCAGTGGACGTTTTTTAATCAAGTAAGTGGGAGTTGGACTCTAGTAGGCAGAATAAATCGGGTGTGTTTTGATGTGTGGTCAGATACATCTGTAGCATCTGTAGGTGACGTTTAACCTTAACAACAGCTGCTGGACAA
>JAZGTK010005097.1:0-23068 GCA_036877625.1 Ambastaia sidthimunki
GTCCCTCTAGCCTCGCCTCTGTCTGTCATCAACCATCCCTCGCCTCTGGATTACACTCCTCCGGCTACGCCTTGTCACTCCATCCCACTGGCTCGGTCAGACTCCTCCATCCCTCTGGACTCGCCCCGGTCCTCTGTCGCACTGGCTCCACCACGTCCTTCTGGATCCCTGCCTTCGCCTCGGTCACCGGTGACATCTGCTCCGCCTTGGCCCGCCGGGTTCTCGTTGTCACCTTAGATTGTCGACTCTCCGTCTCTGCCTCAGGCCCCAGGTCCACCTGCTCTGCCTTCGTCGGTCAGTTCCCTGGTGTCATTAGCCCTTCCTCCATGGCTCCTCCCTCTGTCAGCTCCGCCGTGGGCCACCAGCATGGCTGTGGCCTGGGTCTTGCCCGGCTCCTCAGGTTCCAGACTCCTCCTGTCACGTCCATGGACTATGTTTATCCTCTTCTTAGGAGGCCGACCCCCACCAAAACCTCCCCCGGACGTCCTCGTAGAGCACCAGGAGGTGCTCGTAGGGGGGGGTTCTGTAATGACACGCCCTGTTCCCTCCCCGCCAGCAGAGGGAGCCCTCATCAGAACACTGACTGTTTGCTGCCTCTGCTTCCTGTTTTTGCCATTTCCTGTTTGGCACTATTTAAGCTGAGCACATGCTCAGCTTCATGGCAAAGTATTGCCAGTATTCTCTGCATACCAAGCGTTTATTCCTTGTCTGTTTATCCTGTGTATGATTTTGCATGTTGCCTGTTTCACGTCTTTGGATTACCCCTGTTTGGATTGTTTGCCTGGTTTTAATCTGCTTTTGTGTTTGACCTTGCCTGCCCTTTGTTATTCTGATTGTTTGCTGCCTGCCTCGACCCCTGCCTGTTTTATGTTTTGATTCTTGTTTTGGATTTATCCCGCGTTTGGATTCTCCAAACACGCTCAAGTGTCGCCTCACTTACACTAAGCTAGTGTCAGCAGACTCCCTGCAAGCAAGCCAACAGGGCGACAGTGGACTTGGTGTTGGTGCGGGGTCTAGAGGCTCTCTTGGGGAAAGGGGCTATAGAATGAGTTTCCCCTCACAAGAGAGATCTGGGCTTTTACAGCCAATATTTTATAGTTCCCAAAAAGGGTGGGGGGTTGCATCCAATTCTTGATTTGCATCACTTGAATCGACCTTTGAGAAGGTGCAGATTCAAGATGTTGATACTCAAAAAGATTGTGTCAAATACAGTCCAAGGGCTGGTTTGTTACAATAGACCTAAAGGAAGCAAACTTACATCAGAATTCTGCCAGAACACAGGAAGTTTTGGGGGCGATGCTTACAAATATTGAGTGCTTCCTTTCAGTCTAGCCACATCACCTCGCACCATCACAAAGTGTGTGGATGCAGCTCTGGCTTCTCTGAGACTCCAGGGCATCTGTGTATTTTAATATAGATGATTGGCAATTTATGGTCAGTTCCCAAGAGTTACCTACATTGCATCGAGATGTCATGTTAGCTCACATGAGGTGCTTAGGGCTGATATTCAACCCCAAGACGACTATGCTTTCTCTAGTTCAGAGAACTACTTTTCTTGGGGTGACTTGGGACCCACAAGTGTAGTCGATTATTGCTGCTGTGGGCAGTGTTTGGCTAGGCCAGCACCTAACAGTCCTCTACATTAGGACTCATGTTGGCAGCATTCATCCTAATGTGTCCAAGATGAATGAATCCAAGATGGCGGAGCTGCAGTAGCACGCAGTAGCACGCAGCGGCCACTCCGGATACAAAATGCTGCTATTTTTGTCTTTAACGCAACTTTTCATGGCACATGGACATCGGTGCAACCGGTTTTTGTGTATATCACAGCCAGACACTTATAACGCTCAAGAACATCAACACAACTGCACTACAAGATGATCTGCTGGAGAAGCTACGCAATCTCGGCGTGCTGCTGAGACCAGGCCTTCAGCCCTTGGCATCGCCGGATGCCGGTGGCCGGGGGAGGGGATGTCGAAAGCGGTGCGTGAGAAAGCAGAAGCGCAGCAAGAGGGCGGGGGTCCGTGCTAGGCTAAAAACAAACCCTAGCCGGCCGGCTCTCCCATCCATCCTGCTCTCCAATGTCTGCTCCCTGGACAATAAATTGGATTACACCTGACTCCAGCAAACTACACAGCGTGAGTTTAGAGACTGCTGTGACTTTGTTTTTTTTTACGGAGACATGGCTCAGAGAAAGAGTTAAGGACGCCGCCATTCAGCTAGACGGGCTAACCTCATTTCGTGCCGACAGAAACACAGCGCTGTGCAGTAAGGCTCGCGGCGGTGGCTTGTGTGTTTACATCAACACAGAATGGTGCAAGAACTCAGTGCTAGTTTCTAGTTACTGCTCATCGCTGTTGGAGTTTGTGACTGTTAGATGCATTCTTTTTTATTTACCATGGGAATTTACTATCATACTCATTATCGGTGTTTACATTCCACCCAGCACAAATGCCGGGATGCGCCCTGCAAACTGTATGGAGCTATTAGGGAACTGCAAAACTCTAACCCCGATGGACTGTTTGTTGTTGCTGGAGATTTCAATCGTGCAAATCTCAAGTCAGTGCTCCCTAAATTCCATCAGCATGTGGACTTCGCAACGAGGGGGAAAACACGCTGGATCTTGTGTACACAAACATCCCCGGCGCATACTGGGCAGAGCCCTGCCCCCACCTCGGCTACTCAGACCACATCTCTGTTATGCTAATTCCAGCATACAGACCACTCGTCAGACGATCTAAACCGGTTCTGAAGCAGGTAAAAACCTGGCCGGCAGGAGCCATCTCTGCTCTTCAGGACTGCTTTAAACACACTGACTGGCATATGTTTAGGGAAGCAGCAACTGACGGCGACTCCACTAACTTGGAGGAATATGCGACATCAGTGACCAGCTATATCAGCAAGTGCATTAATGACGTCACACCCCCAAGACCATCACCACACGCTCCAACCAGAAGCCGTGGATGACTGCACAGGTGCGTGCGCTACTGAGGAACCAAGACTCCACCTTCAGGGCAGGTGACCAAGTGGCCCTAAGAACAGCAAGGGCCAAACTGTCCCGGGCCATCAGAGAGGCAAAGCACGCACATGCTCAGAGAATCCACAGCCACTTCACGACCAGCAGAGACACAGAACATTCAGGCCATTACCAACTACAGGTCAACACCACCTGCCTGTGACAGTGATGCCTCCCTTCCAGATGCGTTGAACGACTTCTACGCTCGGTTTGAGCCACAAAACGGTGTAACAGCGAGGAAGACCACCCCTCCCCCCAACAACCAGGTGCTGTGTCTAACCACGGCTGACGTAAGGGAGACTCTACACAGAGTTAACCCCCGAAAGGCTGCTGGATCAGACAACATTCCTGGTAGGGTGCTCAGAGGATGTGCAGACCAACTGGCAGATGTTTTCACAGACATCTTCAACATCTCTCTGAGCAGCACCGTAGTTCCAACATGCTTCAAGGCCACCACCATTGTCCCCGTGCCAAAGAAGTCTCCAGTGTCCTGCCTCAATGACTACCGTCCCGTTGCACTTACGCCTGTCATCATGAAGTGTTTCGAGAGGCTCGTCTTGAGGCACATTAAGACCCTGCTGCCCCCTCACTAAACCCCCTGCAATTCGCTTACCGCCCCAACCGCTCAACAGACGACGCCATAAACACCACCCTCCATCTGGCCCTCACCCACCTGGACAATAAAAACAAATATGTTTGAATGCTGTTCATAGACTTCAGTTCAGCATTCAACACCATCATCCCTCAGCACCTGACTGGAAAGCTTAACCTGCTGGGCCTGAACACCTCCCTCTGCAACTGGGTCCTGGACTTCCTGACTGGGAGACTCCAGTCATTCTGGATCGGGAACAGTTCACTCTGTTCACTCTGCTGACTCACGACTGTGTAGCAATGCACAGCTCAAACCACATTATCAAGTTCGCCAATGACACGACCGTGGTGGGTCTCATCAGCAAGAACGACGAGTCAGCATACAGAGAGGAGGTGAAACAGTTAACAGACTGGTGTAAAGCCAAAAACCTGTCTCTGAACGTCGACAAAACTAAAGAGATGGTCATTGACTTTAGAAGAGCACAGAGAGACCACTCTCCATTGAACATCGGCGGCTCCCCTGTGGAGATCGTTTCTTGGCGTTCACCTGATGGAGAACCTCACCTGGTCGCTCAACACCAGTTCCACAGCAGAAAGAGCCCATCAGCGCCTGTACTTTCTGAAAAGGCTGGGAAAAGCACATCTCCCACCCACCATCCTCACAGTGTTCTACAGAGGGACAATCGAGAGCATCCTGAGCAGCTGCATCACCACCTGGTTTGGGAATTGCACCGTCTCGGACCGCAAGACCCTGCAGTGGATAGTGAGGACAGCTGAAAAAAATCATCGGGGTCTCTCTTCCCTCTATCACAGACATTTAAACCTCACGCTGCATCCGCAAAGCTACCAGCACCCACACACCCCTCACCTATACTTTTCACCCTCCTGCCATCTGGTAAACGGTAGCGAAGCATTCGCTCCCTCATGACCAGATTTTGCAACAGTTTTTTCCCCCATGCCATCAGGCTCCTAAACACAAAATAACTTATTGAATATTACACCACATTTTTATTATTTTTAATATTTGCACTGTCATTACTTAATTACTTGCACTGTCATTACTTAAATCACTGCATTCACTTTTGTATAGAACTGTAAAAATCACTGCAAACATCTGTGTATAAAACTGTATACTGGTCTGCATCACTGTCTTGTGCTGTCTGTTTGCACTTTGTGCACTTTATGTAAATAGAGTTTTGTGTATATACCTTGTACATTCTAGCTTTTGTATTGACTTTTTAGTTTGTGTTGTTTTGTGTTGTACTGCAGCACCTTGTTCCTGGAAAAACGTTGTTTCATTTCAATGTGTACTTGTATATGGCTGAAATGACAATAAACTCCACTTTGACTTTGAGCAGTCAATGTGATTTCATTGGGTCTGCTACACATAAGACATTTTTAGTTCTGGCTAAGACAAATTTCATCCCAAAAATTCACCCGCTAAGGGTGGTAAGGGTTATGCGCTGAGGGCTTTGTACCCTTTTTATGTGGCTCAGACCTCAGTTTCTTGTCTTGGGTCCTACTCTTGACAAAGAAAAAATGGGTTCATCCCAAAATCCACCCGCTAAGGGTGGTAAGGGTTACGCAATGAAGGCTTCATACCCTTTCTATGTGGCTTAGACACTGGTTTCTCACCTTGGGTCCCACTCTAGGAGCATTATGCCATCCCAGAATTACTTACAAATTACTTACTTGGTTGGTGGGGGGGCCTTCTGGCACATAAACTGCTTAGAAATAAGGGTAGTGTTTCTGGCGTTTCAACATATCTAGTGTTTCAACATATCTTAGTCCGAACAGACAACACCACAGTGGTCTCGTACATAAATCACCAAGGAGAGCTGTATTCACCCCTCTGTTCAGACTGGAACAGCAGACCTTTCTTAGGGCAAAGACCGAGCTGCTCTCCATCAGAGCGATGTTAATCCCAGGGCATGCAAATCTGAGAGCAGATCCTGCCAAGGCAGGGGCTGAGGCCTGGGCAATGGCGGCCCCATCCACGAGTGGTGTAGTCCACTTGGCAGAGGTATGGCCATGTGGAAGTGGATCTATTCGCCTTAGAGGAGTCGACACTGTCCCCTCTGGTTCAGCCTCACATAGCTCCTCTGGGGCTGGATGCCATGGTGTAAATGTGGCCGAGGCTGTGTCTGTACACATTTCCTCCGATAGCCTTTCTCCGTTTTGATCTGGTTTTCAGACATAATGTCTCTTCTGGTTGGAACTCCTAGACAGCTCCCAGCTCCCAGTCTGGAAGGAGCTTCTATCCCAGGTTAGGGATAGATCTTTCACCCCTAGCCAGAGATCTGGAAACTGTGGGTCTGGCACCTGAGGGGATTCTTCTCTTAAATTCTGGTCTCTCAGCTGAGGTTGTAGAGACCATTCCAGTTCCAGAGCACTATTTACTTGAAGAGTGTATGCCCTTATTGGGAGACAACCCTCTGTGTATCATTTTCTCCATGGTGCCAGACAGCTGAGGCCTTTCTGTCACATGCAGGTCCCTTCTTAGTATCTTACTGTTGTTATAAAAGGTTTATCTTTGGCTCCATTTGAGCCCCTAGAGTCAGCCTTGGATATGTTTCTAACTCTTATGGTGACTCTACTTTTACATCACTCAAAGGGTGGGAGAGCCACAGGACCTGTCAGTAGACCCTGCCTGCTTGGATTTTGCCCCTGGCTTTGTTAAAGCCATTTTGCACCCTAGACCAGATTATAGCCCTAGATTACATACAGGATCTATGTCCACTGCTCAGGCCAGTGGCATAAAGCCTCTTAGCTCTTAGTCTGTTTTGATGGCCGCAACTGAGGTAATGCGGTCATGAAACAGCACCTTGTATAGTTTAGACTTGAAAACAACTCCAGGCACTCAGGTTCTTCTGGATTGACAAGTCTAACTCTGCTCCTGATGTTCTTGTGCCAATGTTTCACAGCATCTAGGGGCAGGTCTTCCCTCACTGTAAAGTCAAAGTGAGCTTTATTGTCAATCCGACAATGTAACGGTAATTATGTAACGGTAATGCGTTTCCCCAAACTCCAAATGTGCAGGTATTAATATAACACAACAACATATAACAAAAGTGCAAACAGACATCTATCAAATAAGCAATAAACACAACATATACCAACAGACATTTTGTGTGCTTGAAGTAAAGTCAGTTTGAGGTATATATACTTGAGGTATATTGCTGGGGTGCAACGGTAAAAAAGGTGCAATAGAGTAAAGTGCAGAGTGCAAAAATAGCAGCATAGAGATATTACATGAATGTAAACTATTATGCTGTTGTGCATATAAAGAGCATTGTGGATTGTTACATGATTAAATGAACGTTGTTCCATAAATGTAAACTATTATGTTCCTGTGCATGAGAACTTCTTCTTGTGCATAAAGAGCCTCTTTTCTTCAAATGCTACACACTGATGAATGTCTGTGCTGGAGAATCGCTCAACCTGCAAGAGACAGAAGAACACTTAAAACAGATTGTAATTTATAAAATTATGTAATTTCATAGAAAAACAAATATTGGTTGTTGTAGGTGTAGTGGTTATCTGATGGAGTTTAGTAATCTGATGGCCTGTGGGAAAAAGCTGATGCTGAGTCTGGTAGTCTTGCACCGCATGCTGCGGTAGCGCTTGCCGGGTGGTAGGAGGGTGAACAGGTTGTGTGCTGGGTCCTTGATGATATTGATGGCTCTCTTGCGGCAGTGGGATGGGTATAAGTCCTGAATAGATGGTTGGGCTGATCTGGTGATCTTCTCTGCTGTCCTCACCACTCTTTATAGGGCCTTCTGGTTAGCAGCAGAGCAGCTGCCGTACCAGACTGAGAGGCTGCTGGTGAGGATGCTCTCAATAAAAGTGAAAGAAAGAAAAAAAAGAAAAGTGACACGTTTTTGTCAGTTATGGTTACCCATAACCGAAATGTGACGTCTGCATTTAACCCATCCTTCATGAGGAGTGAACACACACTGCAAGTCGTGAACACACACACACCCGGAGCAGTGGGCAGCTATCACTGCAGCGCCCGGGGAGTAATCAGGGGTTAGGTGCCTTGCTCAAGGGCACTTCAGTTGCTACCTGCCGGCACTGGAATTGAACCAGCAACCTATTGATTACAAGCCCGACTCCTTAACCAGTAGACCACAACTGCCCCACAACAACAGCACCCCTGTAAAAGGTGGTGAGTGCAGAGGAGGGGAGGTTAGCTCTCCACATCCTGTGAAGGAAGTGAAGGCGTTGCTGTGCCTTCTTGACTAGGGAGGTGGTGTTGATTGACCATGTCAGGTCGTTTGTGATATGCACCCCCAGGAACTTGGTGCTTTTCACAGACTCCACAGCACTGCCATTGATGGTGAGTGGGGTGTGTGACGTTTTTCTTCCTGAAGTCCACAGTTATTTATTTTGTTTTGTTGACATTGAGTTGTAGGTTATTGCATTGAGTTGTAGGTTATTGACATTGAGTTGTAGGTTATTGTAGCAAAGTGAGCATTAATGTTCCCCATAGTGTCAAACCTGACACAGCCCTTCCTGTCTTATGGTGGAAGGGCTGGCCCTTCCTGTCAAGTCTGGGTCCTCACAAGGTTTTTTCTCCACTTATCAATCTCTGGAGTTTTGCTTCCTTGCCACTGTTGCCCTGTTGGCTTGCTTGCAGGGAGTCTGCTGACATTAGCTTAGAAAAGTTAACAAAATACTGTATTAATACTGTCTAGTAATTCTATAATTCTCATATATTTGCATATTTCATATATTTGCATATTTCATTTTCTATGTTCAAATCTGTAAATATCCCTGGATGTTTTCATTGACATTTGTACAGCTGCTTTGCAACAATGTACCATTGTGAAAAGCGCTCTATAAATAAACTTGAACACAGCGTCAAGTTTCCAAGGTAATGTCTCAGGTGTGTAACCTGGTTCCCTGAGATAGGGTACGAGACACTGCGTCACTTTGTCACAACTCGGTCTTGCTTGCACAGCCTTCCTTCAGACTTTAAACAGAAGGAATCAGACATATTGTGCAGATGCCTTTTAAAGGCTTTGTGGTGCACAATGCTATGTCACATGACCTTGACCTGCCTATAAATAGGCCTGATTTTACACGTTCAGAAGTGCATTCTCCATAGCGTCAAGCCTGACAGCATCTCGTTCCCTGTCTTAGGGAACCAGGATACATACATAACCTGAGACATTCTCTCTCATCAATGCAACATCCAGTAAAGATCAACTAGAGCCTAGGGGACTTTCACTAGATCAACTAGGGGACTTTGCTAACTAACTGCACTAGGACACTCTCCTTTAATGGGCAAGACATGCCAGAATCATACTTGGTCTTAGTAATTGAGGCATTAACTACCATTAGCCCTTTTACTGTGTGCTGAAATTAAGAAACTGATGGTTCGTTCAGGCGGTTGATCTGCTGAATTTTTAATAACCTTGTATTTTAATCCTGTATGTACTATAATATTTTAAACTGTATGTGTGTTTGTGTATGCTAGAGTAGTATGTGTTTAATGTAGTTAATTAAGTCTTGTTTGTATCACACATGATGTTGTAATGCTCATAATATGGAGTCCCTAATCCTGCTAATCTTTGCTACATGCTCTATAACAGCGTTAAATCAATGAATTACATTAATTAAGATTTCCCCAAATAATTGATTAATCCTAATTAATTATTAATAATTCCCGTTTGGAATAATATTTGTCTCTCTTCCACAGAGAATGCTGGAGAACAGATCTATTAACATTAATTTTGAGTTAACTTGTTCATGAATAATTATATCTTGCTACATTTAAGATAAATTTAAGAATAATGCTTTATTTGTGAACAAGCTCAATATTAATCCTCTACATTTATTACACCAGAATGTTTAAATTTGCTTTGATGTTGGGCAATACATTTGACTATGATGGCTGGTGCCTCTATTTTCACGTTACGTACAACAGAATCTCTGATAACTAGGGCACTTTCAACAGGTGTCTCAGTGGGTGCATCACTGGGTGGGGAAAACTGTTTAAAACTGTAATCAGAACAGAAGAGCGGTGTTTTGTCCAATGGAATTGTAGTGGTTAAAAATCAAAAGCTAGCAGTTTCTGATTAATTGAATATAATCAATAGAACAAAAAAAATTACATTTAACAATTTAGACAGCAAAGTGTAATGAGAAATGATTGTGAGAAAAGAGACTCAAAGCAAGGCTAAGCAGAGGCACAAACTGCTTGTAGCAAGGCAGACATAAACCAGAAATTTACATTAAATATCCAATCTTATCTAGGACAATTTTAAGTGCAATATATAAATCGTAACTATGTTTGACTTTAGAATGACAGGACTGGAGCAAAAGCCTTTAAATTTAAAAGATTTGATTCGAAAGATTGACTTTTATCGCTTTATCCGATTTAGACCTGACCTTTAATCATGTGTATTATTCTATGCAAAATCACTTTGTGCATAAATAAATGTCTTTGAGTTTTTAAAGATGGTCTGACAGGGATTACATTCAGTTCAGATATTAGATTTTAAAAAAATCAATATGCTAACTGTAGAGGGAAGCAAGGTCTCACTTTTTGAATGGTTCTTTATGATGTTTATTGTTATTCATCTTTTGTGCTGCTGCTGGAACAGCCTTGATCAAGCACTTTGTCAGTTACCTTGGTTACTTCGTTCTCTTAGCTCTATCTTAGGTCAGCGCTTTCCTTCAGCTGACATCCACAGTACAGTATTATTTTCTGACTGAAACATTCAGCAGAGTAATTCCCCATGCAAATGAAATCACTCTGGAGGAGGTGCTTTGGATGTAGGATTTTTAGTTTCAGCAGTGCTAAACCAATTAAATTCTCGTTAATACTTTAACTCTGATAAACACCTTATTGATGTTTTAAAGTAATTACAGAGCTATTACATAACAAACTGAAATTAAATACACAGAAGGTAAGTTAAAGTAATTTTATTAGTAGGACATTTAAATATAGAAAAGAACTGGTAAGCCACCTCTCATTATAGTCTTATGTGCTAGAGAGGCGCTACACCTATACATACTTTTAATTGGTAAAAATCACTCTGGAGGAGGTGCTTTGGATGTAGGATTTTTAGTTTCAGCAGTGCTAAACCAATTAAATTCCAATAAATTGCGAAAGTACAGTATATTTAATGGTGCTATGTATATAATATAAAACTAAAACAGTGTGTGACTACAGTTCAGTGGGTCATATAAACTGTGACTACAGTTCAGTGGGTCATATAAACATGCTCAAAGTCTTTTGTGCAGTCTGAATAAATGACTACATTAAATCTTGCTGTTTGATGAATGTTCTGTTTAATATAACATTAAATGTACTTTAGTGTTAAACAGTGGATCTAAAGAGTTGATCAGTTTTAAGGTTTAAAGTCATCTCCCTAGTGTTGCTGTAGCTCAATTGGTAGAGCATTGCCTTCACAGGTCGTGGGGAACTTTGTTTTTTTTTTTCAAGTTCAAGTTGAGCTTTACTGTTATTCCGCTACATGTGTGGCATGCAGTGGAATGAAATGTCGTGTCTCGCAGGACCACGGTGCTACACAAGTAAAAATAAATATACAAATACACCCCTAGACATAAGAACAATTTTAGACCTATGTAACCCTGTTAAAATATATTAAGATATATTCTAAAGAATACAAGTTCAATAAATATGTTCATTGTTTAATAAATCGTAATTAAGTTAAAAGTTAAAACTAGAGACTGTGTTAAGATGTGTTTATGTGTAATAATAAGTAAAAAGAAGATGCACGTGAGTTTTGTAAAATTATTTTATTTTTATGTCTGTAACTTTTGTGAGCGAATCACATTCGAGGGTTGTGAAGGGGGTGGGGGGTTCCAGCAAGAGATGGTGGTAGGCACGTGTAGCCGCTGTTGCATGTGAGAAAGGTGTTTTATTTTAAATGTGACATTTATCATGATTAAGTGAAAGTGTTCGTCAAAGACTCTTTAAACAAACTTTAATGGTGATAAGAGTTAGTCAGCTGAGTGGACTACTCAACAGAAGACAAAGTTTAGTTGAATTAGCTGCTAAAACAGTAGTTAGGGCTTGTTGGGGACTTTGCTATGATGTTTAGCAATCAGCGAACTCGGGGAGTGAAGTCCGCGTAAATCGGCAAACTATACGAAGACGACATTGACACCAACGGAGCGGTTAGCGTTGCTGACGGGAGGACTGGGCCAACATCGTCCGCCCTGCTGGGAATTCTCATCTCTTGTGTCTCCTTTTCTCCTCTCTGCCGGCTTGGATTGTGTATGCGAACGGCGCACACAAGCATCTGGCCAGAAACATTAGAACTGGGGTATTTTGATTTGGCTTATTATTGCCGGCTATAAGTTTAATTGCTTGTGGTATATTTTGTGTTAAATCGAATGTTTATTTTTTTGTTTATATTTTTTAAGTAAATATAATTTTTTATAAACAAATGTGGTTATTGACTGTTTCTGACGTTTGTATAGTTTAGTAAGTGAGTATTGGTGATAAATTAAAAGTGTAATAGTTTAATACTTTAACTCTGATAAACACCTTATTGATGTTTTAAAGTAATTACAGAGCTATTACATAACAAACTGAAATTAAATACACAGAAGGTAAGTTAAAGTAATTTTATGAGTAGGACATTTAAATATAGAAAAGAACTGGTAAGCCACCTCTCATTATAGTCTTATGTGCTAGAGAGGCGCTACACCTATACATACTTTTAAACCTATGCATAACCTATACATGACACCCTTACTGAAGGGGGATAATTAACTATATGTTATGTCCCCCGTGAACTGTTCTTTTGTTTTCTCCCATGTTTATGTCCTTCCATTTTCCTCGTCTGATTCCTGGTGTTCCTTATATCGTTTTGGATATCTCTGTTAAAAACATTTATTTGGATTATTACGTGTTTGCTCCTTGCTCCAGAAACCTGCACATCACGTAACAGAAGACCGAGCCCAAATACAGTTGCGGTGTTTTTATACCCGCATTTATTTTTTTCGTTTTCCTCTCAGTGTTTATTTTGTTTTTCCACTATGAATTACCCATCTCTTCTCCTCTTCCAGCTGAAGCAGGAGGGACACTCTCTCGAGGACTATACACGTGATTTGATCTTCCTGTCCGAGTTTTTAGTCTTCCCAGTTCGCAACCTGTGCCTTCTTTACTGTGTGGGACTTAACTAAACTACAAAAGCACAGCTCTATGGTCTCGATCCTCGAGAGAGCCTTGTGACATATATCGAGTGGGTGCTGGTGTCCTGCGGATCGCCGATGACCATCGAGATCGTCGCGAAGGACGCCAGCCCCACTCCAGCCCCAGTGCCCAGCCCTTCATCATCACAGAGTGCAGAGCCACCCCCCGAGCCCACTGCTGATGTTGAGCCCGAGGCCCCGGCGACCAAGTCATCGCAGAAGAGCTTGTATCGGATGACGAGGGAGGCTCCGCCCACTGCACCAGCGCTGAGGGTGAGCCTGCACTGGACCTAATTGACTTTTATTCAGATATAATTGTGCCTGTTCAATATCTCCCACCCTCCCTCTCTTGGATTCTCCGGCCTGCTGCAACGTACCGGTCTCTCCACCACTGTCTGTTGACAGCCCCTCTGCTCACCCTCAGCCTGCCATCGGTGCAGTGGTTGAGCCGTAGGTCTGCCAGCTACCAGCAGTGTTGTGGTTGGAGGATCCCTCCTTGTCACCTCTAGCCATTGAGTCCTGGACTCCACCTCGGCCCTGCGGCTCCGCCATGCCTCCTAGCTCCCTCATCTCCGCCCAGTCCCGTCAGTCCCCTAGCTTCACCGCCCTTCCTTGTCCCTCCGGCTCCGCCTTGGTCTGTCGTCAACCATTCGCCACCTCTGGACTCCACTCCTCCGGCTTGTCCTCGTCACTCCATCCCACCGGCTCTGTCAGGCTTCTCCTTCCCTCCGGCTCTTCCTCCATCCTCGGTCGCACCGGCTCCACTGGGGCCTTCCGGATTCCTGTCTTCATCTCCTGTTCATCGGCCCTCTGTCTCCTCCTCGGGCTCCGCCTTCACCTGCTCTGCCTCCGTTGGCTGGCCCCCAGGAGTCGTCAGTCCTATCTTCTCCATGGCTCCTCCCGCCATTGACTCCTCCATGGGCAACCATCATGGCTGTGGCCTGTGTCCCTCCTGACTCCTCCATGGTCCCTGTGGGTTTCTCCTGGCTCCTCCCATCATGGTTCCCTCCTGTCTCCTCCATGGCTCCTCCCTCCGTCGTCTCCACCTTGGTCCCTGTGTGTCAGAGACTGTGTCTGGCCCCTTCCAGTCCTCTTTGGCGCGAGGTCGCGCCTTCCGGAAGGGGGGAATAATGTTACGTCCCCCGTGAAGTTCTTTTGGTTTCTCCCATGTTTATGTCCTTCACCCCTATGAATTGTTGTTTTGGTTTCTCCCATGTTTATCTCCATATTTGGTTTTTCCTGTTCTTGTTAAGTTTATTCCCTTCACCTGTCCTTTTAATTTAAAATAGTTTCCTATTTAAGTTGGTTTTAGTCTAGCGTGCTTTGTCCGGTCTCGTTGCAATTATTGTTAATCAATGTGTATGTTTTCTTGGGTGTTTCTGTTTCCTCATCTGCTTCCTGGTGTTCCTTGTATCATTTTTTGGATTATCACTATTAAAAGAAGTTTTAATAGTTGGGAATAAAAGGATTACTACGTTGTGTTTCTTCTAGTTTCTAGCTCCAGAAGCCCAACACGCACGTAACACTATACATATACTATACTATAAATGGTTGACTAAGGACTATACATACACATAACCTAGGACAGACAATACAAGTACTTTACAAAAAAAAGAATTGTGCATGATATTGTGCAAAAAAAAGAAAAAGAGGTACTTGAGGTTTGGAGGCAAATAGTGCAGTGTGATTTGTGGTGCAATCACAAGTAAACATTTGTTAAGTTCTTATTGAGTTCTTGTGGCATGGAGTGTTTGTAAAAAAAGTGTCTGGTGCATTTACGAAGGTGTCTTGTGCATTTAAATTGCATAATGTTTATGAGGTTTGTGGATGGGTTTTCAGAGGAAGGTGAGGTGATTGGAATTGAGGGCTCTCACAGCCTGGGGAAAAAAGCTATTGAGCAGTCTTGCAGACCAGGCTCTGATGCTCCGCTACCGTCTTCCTGATGGCAAGAGCTGGAAGAGATCATGGGAGGGATGGGTGGGGTCCTTCACAATACTGGTGGCTTTACTGGAGCATTGTGCGAGGAAAATGTCCAAGATGGAGGGCAGAGGGGCACCGATGATCTCTTCAGCTGTGTTCACTGTCTGCTGTAGGGTCTTGCGGTCAGCAGCACTGCAGTTCCCATACCAGACAGTGATGCAACTGGTCAGCACACTCTCAATGGTGCCCCTGTAGAATGTGGTGAGAATGGGTGGAGGGAGACTTGCTCATTTAAGTCGGCGCAGGAAGTGTAGCCGCTGTTGCACCTTCTTGGAGAGAGATGTAGTGTTGGTGGTCCAGATGAGATCCTCTATGATGTGCACTCCCAGGAATTTAGTGCTGCTGACACTCTCCACAGTCGAGCTGTCGATGGTCAGTGGGGGATGGTCAACAGAGTTCCTCCTGAAGTCCATTACAACCTCCTTTGTCTGTGTTTCATCGTTGTTGCTGAGAAGACCTACCACAGTTGTGTCATCAGTAAACTTGATGATGTGATGTCAGCATTCTGACATAAGAGTCCTTATTTTCTAGGTGGGAAAGGGCCAGGTGTAGGGTGAAGGAAATTGCATCGTCTGTAGAGTGGTTTTGGACAGTATGCAAACTGGAGCGGATTGAGTGTGTTGGGGAGGCTGGATTTGATGTTGTGCATGACTAACCTCTCAAAGCACTTCATCATGATTGGAGTCAGTGCTATGGGACGGTAGTCATTTAGGCAGGACACAGGTGCTTTCTTTGGTACCAGTATGATAGTTGAGATAGTTGAGTATGATTTGAGACATGTGGGGACGACTGCCTGGCTCAGCAAGGTGTTGAAGATGTCTGTCAGCTGTGCAGCACAGTCTCTCAGCTCATGCCCAGGTATGTTATCAGGACCCGCAGCCTTGCGAGGGTTATTCCTAGATAGGGTCTTCCTTACGTCGGCTGGAGACAGACAGAGCACCTGGTTGTTGAGAGGTGTAGGCAGTCTTTGTGCAGGTGTGTTGTTCTGCATCTCAAACAGCGAATAAAAGTGGTCTAATGCATCTGGGAGGAATGTGTCATCATCACAGGCCTGTGGCAGGGGCTTGTAGTCAGTGATGGTCTGAATGGCTTGCCACAGGCCTGTGTGTCTCTGCTGTCTGTGAAGTGATTATTGATTTTTTTGGGCATATGACCATTTTGCTGTTTTGATTCCACAGGACAGATTAGCTATTGCTGTTTTGAGGGCTGTTTTGTCTCCACATCTAAATGCTTTATCTCTGGTCTTTAGCAGCCCTTAAACCTCTGCTGTCATCCACAGCTTCTGGTTTGCTCGTGTGGTGATGGTCTTGGTGACTGTCACATCATCAATGCACTTTGATGATGTGACAGTTTGATGTAAGCAGTCACAGTTTCAGTGTACTCTTGCGGGTCTGTGAGGTTGTTATAGGTAGCTGCCTCTTTAAACATGTTTTAGTCAGTGCACTGAAAGCAGTCTTGTAGTGTTGAGGTAGCATCATCTGGCCAAACTGTGATGAGTTTTTGAACCGGTTTGGTGAGTTTTAGAAGTGGTCTGTATGCAGGGATTAGCATAACAGAGATGTGGTCCAAATACCCGAGGTGGGTATTCGGTTCGGTATGCGTTCTTTTCTGTTGTGTAAACCAAGTCCAGTGTGTTGTTTCCCCTTGTTGCAAAATTCACATGTTGATAGTACTTGTCTTTAAGTTTGTGTGCTTGAAGTTACTGGTTATGATGAAAAGGCCATCTGGGTTATTTGTTTGTTGTTCGCTGATGGAGCTGTACAGCTCGCGAAGCACGTCCTTAGTGTTTGCACTCAGGGGAATGTAAACCGCGACAGAAACAATGGCGGTGAACTCCTGCGGCAGATAGAACGGTCGACACTTCACAAACATAAACTCCACCAGGGATGAACAGTGTTTTGTCACAGCCACAGTATTGTTACACTGTTCTTTGTTGATGTACACACACAAGCCACCCCCGCGAGTCTTAACAGACAGTGATGAATCTCTGTCCGCTTGGTAGCAGGTTAGCCCGTGCATCTGAATGGTGGAGTCTGGGTTTATGTCATTTAGCCATGTTTCAGTGAAAACAAACACACAACAATCCCTTGTCTCATGCTGAGTAGACCGGCTGAGTTGAAGTCCAATTTGTTTCCCAGAGAGCGAACATTTACGAGCATGAGTAATGGAATCGCTGGTCTGGTGGGGTAAGCCTTTAGCCTAGCTTGTATACCCCCACGCTTGCCACGCTGTGAGATACCGGCGTCGCCGGTTTGTGTGGGTGGCGTCAGTAGGCGAGGCCGCGGTCTCGGGATTTGGCTTCAGCAGCAGACAGAGACCACGTAGCTTCTCAGTAGTCACCAACAAAAGCTAATGTTTGTACGCGCTGCTGATTTCCAGAAGGCTCTGGCAATCGTAGATGTGTTTCCGAGTGTTTATCTGATGATTTAGCGATAAACTGAGACTGTTTGAAGATGAGGAGATGAGACTAACAAACATAAAAACACAGTTTTTAGGACCCGGAATAGCCCCTGCGTCCGACCGCACCGCCATCTTGAATTCATTTCGTCATTTGAACACCTGGCAGTAAGGTGCACAACAGTACAGCCATATGACTGTATATGTATGTATCTTTCTCACAGCTCCTTCATTTGCGTAAAATCTAATATTTTGTCTATCCTAAATGAAATCGGTTGTCAGTTTCTGGGGTTTTCTTTTGATTACCATAGAACATCATGTTGACTTATTAAACTACCTGTTTGGCAAACCAATGTCAGTTCCTAATTTTATAATTAAAAGCCATAATTTAATGATTCTTTACGGAGCGTTTACTGAAAGAAGATGTGTGTTTTGGTAATGACAATATTTGCACCATGAAAAAGAAAAAAATTATTTGTATAATTATGTGATTATTTGTATAATTGTGTTATATAATTGTGTTAAAACATTGCGTTTTGTTATGTAAAGTTTGTAAGGCAGCTGGCACCAGTTTGTCTGCAGGAACGCATCATAAAACACTAAAGTTTATCAGGTGTTGATACCCAGGGGATGACCACAGGTTGACCCCTTTCCAATCTCTTTTCTTCCCCCCTCTGCATACCTTTCTTTAGGTTCTGATAACAGGGCATTTAATGAGCATGCTATGTATAACTTGTGATGTCATCAAGGTTTCATTTCCATGTTTAGTATCATTTTAAAGGTCATGGTGTGATGGGTAAAAAGGTCTAATTTCTATGACTATGGGATGGAATATATTAGAGGGTGAAAACTTAAGGGATAATCCACTCTTCTGGTATGGGTGTGCCTTTCACTATCTTAGCAGGGGCCCTTTAGGCCATGAGAAACTGGCCACCTAAACCCTAAACCGCCCATAGGTTTTGTGGCTCTTTGTCTCATCTGTGTATATAAGGTGGCAAGGCAAAAGTCTCAGGGAAGCCTTCTGTAACCAGAACTTCCCACACAATGGCTGTGTGTCAAGAAAGGATTCTGTATCCAGAACCTTCCACACAGAACTGTGTGTCTCATTTGCCAGGTATGATTTACTTTACTTTGCATTCTGTTGATCATTTATTCGGGATTTGGATTCATATTCTTTTTAAGCGAATGTTTTAACCTGCCTGGCATAATAAATTGATTTTCTTGATCTATTTAAAGTACTTCTGAAATTGTTATTTCTAGTAGATTAGAAGGACTCCGACTGTTACCGCAAATTCTGTGTCAGGATAAGATCATACTGGGGTCTTGTAGTTTGAATGGAGCAGGGAGCACATCAACCAGGATCCCCTGGTTTCTGTCTATCACCTGATGGGGCGGCCAGTTTTTAATAATATTAGTGTACCCGGCAACCTCTGATTAAGATCAGACTGATGGATTTGTGTCTGTGAGATCCGCGTATATAGGTAAAAGCGCGAGACTCTGTGCGACAGCGGGTCCCTAATAAAAGAATAACTAAAAGTATGACAACTTCTAAATAATTAAGCTCTAAATTATGATCAACAGATGCTTTGAAACAACTTACCTAAAGTTCATATATAAATTGGTGTCGGATTAGAATTAACCACAGTCAATTAAAAGAAATTTTAATGAATTAAGTAAAACTTTATCAAAGTGCTGAATAAAGACCGAACACGTGAGATACCTTCACCCACACCATTGGATTCCGTCGTTGGGCCGATGGGTGGTCCTTACAAGTTCAACAAATGTCTAATGTATATTTTTGTTTAAAACCATGAATACTATCATAATTTGTCCATTTTTTGTCCATTTGTCTATCAGTGTTGTTTTTTCATGTCCTTATGCATCTTACAAACACTAAATGGCCAGTGTAATGTAATGACAATGTAATTTCAATAATAGAGTTAATTAGCACTAAACACACAATAAACCTTGTGTCGTTAAGAATTTTTATGCATAAATTATTAAGTCAAGTTCTCTTTACTTCAAAACAAATATAATTGCTGTATTGCTGTTGCAATAATATTGTGTATATACATTTTATATCCTTGTTCTCTATTGCTGAGTTTTTTTTTAATATCAACAATGAAGTTTAGAAGAAGTTTTGTATGACACCTACTACAGAGGCCAGGTTAATTTTCATGGACAATCCATGGAAAGTGAACTATAACTACAGAAGCTAATAACTACAGAAGCAGGTCCAAACCCGCTCCTACCTTAACCAAACACACCTAAACCAGCTAATCAAGATGTTCAGGATTTCTTTAAGATTACAGGTAGCTGGGCTGGAGCGAGGTTGGAACTGCAGAAAAAATAAATACCAGCACTAATCCTGTAGGACTGGATCCTGGCAACATGAGAGCCACATACGTACACCACAGAAAAGCATACCACTTGGTTATATAGAGCATGAGTGATTAAGATGGTATTAGACACTGAGGAGGATAACACATGGGCTAAAAAAGGGACCAGAGCCAGGTCCTCCCTCGTGCATCTATCCAAGACAGAGGAATTCAAAAAAACAAAAAAAACAACTGGAAAAAAATAAATAAAACTGTTAAGCCCCGAGTGTAGGCGCGACCGCGATTACTTGACTGCTGCTGAATTTGCAAGTATGGTCGATCTGTTCCAAAATCCTTCACTCTTTTTCTTTATCCGAACGCCTCACGAACGGGTAGAGCGCAGAGCGCTGTGCCCCAAGGACAATTTAAAATAAGCCAATTAGAGCTTAGCCTCAAATCACATGCTTTTCAAAAGTTTGTGTACCTACATAGACACTCATTAGTCCAGCGCCCTGCAAACACATATGAAAGAAACATAGTTTAGATTTTTTTTATTTTCAATAAATGATAATTTGACTAACTGTAAAATACTATGATTAAATGATTTGATTTTGTTAATATTTGCGATATATATTTAACTTATTGTTTACATGTTAAAGGAGGCTAACTTCAGGGGGGGCGGCGCCCCCATTGACCGGCTGCCAATGGTCATTTGTAGTCTTTAGTCTTTAAAATGTGTCCGGGTGTTCCATGTTTCTTCTGATTATTACTTCTGATTGAATGTGTTTAATGTATTGTTTGTATGTTTGGTGTTACATGGTTTTTCGTGCCTTGCTTTACCATGTTATGGATTGCGTTCATGTTTGGGTTCATTAAATCACTCCATATTTGCATATAAATCCAGTCTCCATTTCATATTTTGGACAAAAAGTTATAAGGGACAAGAGTATGTGCTTATTCTAGAAATTAATTAAAGGTATGAACAATTGCACAAGAATGAAAAACGCAAAAGGCACTGATTTTAAATATTTTCCAACTGTGACTAACAAGGAATAGTATGCAACTGAGTGCCATTGCACTTGTTTTCCCAGCATGTTTCAAGGAGTTAATCTTATAGATGAGCTCTATAGATGACTATAACTGGAACTGGACATGTCCAAGGATGCTGCAAGATAAAGAAGCGATTGTGCTGTGCCTTAGTTGGCAGTGCTAAGCGTTATTAGATGTATATAAAATGTATTTTGCATAAAATAGGACCAGAAACATCTTCATATAAAAGCAAAAGAACCTTTCACAGCTAAAAATTGTTATTATTAAATAAACTATGGGGCTATTGAATGCTTGAATCTGATTGGTCAGCAAATGTTTTCAGGTGTGCAGTTATTTTCAGAAAAACGCATGGCTGAAGTAACTACATTACTAGGCAGGTCTTGACCATATTACAGTTGCAAATCACTTTGCCAAGTTAACTGATATAATAGAAAGGTTATTGTCTTATACACAGTACATGAGAACATTGCGAAAATGGTGGGAAGTATGCTTGTCAGGCAGGATTTAAACTTTGACGAGCCGAAGCAGTAAGTTTATTTTAGAACAAAACTTAAAAGGAAATTCAAAGCAATGAATCCTCAGTAAACATACCAAGCACAATGTTTGCTAAAACAAAAGTGGCTGCTCTCCTCTTTCTCCTTTGTCTCGTTTTGCAAGCATGTGAAAGTTACATTATATAGTGTTTTAAAAGCCCAAAGTGGTCAGAAAAGATGGATTAAAACAACAGTCATAAATAGGAATATGTCTGTCTCATAAACATGTGAGCCAAAGCACATCTTAATACCAGGTTTAAACAGGGCCTCACAATAAGCGTTCAATGGCCCAAGCCTCCATTACAAGTTCTTGAGGCTTGAAATGGGTAAGAAATTAGTGCTACATTGTCATTTAAATGTGCTAAAAACCTGACAAAAGTCTTGAAATAAATTATCTGAGAAATATGTGATAACTGTGGCCCAGTCGTAAACAGTCGTAAGTTATTCTTTACAAAATTTTGAGACGTGTATAATGCTACTGAGAGATTGTAATTTTTTGTATGTGGAGCAATCAGTGGCCTTATCAAATTTATTAATAAAGTCCAAAAAACAAAGTTCCAGTTATCAAAATAAGCCTTTATTGATTCAGGCAACAAAGCCGAGAAAACAGCAGCTGGGTTCTGATCTCTATCTGTTTGGGGTCTCACTCATTTGGTTTTCCACCATTATTTAATTCCCCTTCTGACTTGTATTTTTTTCTAATTGTGGAACTTGGCCAGATCAGCCATTTTTTTTAACCATAGTTCATATTTCACCACCTCCTGTTGGTTAGCATAATCTCATGGGGCGTACACCAAACTTGTTTGTGCCCTACCTTATCATGTCATGGCACATTGGAAACTTCCCAGCTTACTGTTGCATCCCTCACATTATCTAATGGAAAAGTACCAGAGACCCACATTTTGTATGTGACCATTCTGTATTGAAACAATCATCTCATTGGTCAATCTACATATCAGACTATTGATTTCATTCATTATTATACTTTTTGAGTAAATTTCACAATATTAGTTGTTTTACTTTTCATTGTAAAGCGTAGCATAATTTCTGATTTTTAGCACAAAAAATAGCCTGTTATAATTGACCAAAAACCTGGCAGGACAATTAAAAAAATGTTATTTTCCCAGCCAAAAACTATCAAATTTCCTACAAAACTAGTTTATAAATAATAAATAGTTTTAAAATAATTTATGCCCATTAACAAATGAGAGGAGTTACGAGGTCATCACTCTGTTGAGAGATTGCTTGTCTGTCATTTTAAATGCATGATGCCTTTTAAATTTGAATGGATTTTCAGATGGGTGTTGGTTTTTTATTGATCAGCTGAAAAAACCCCACAAAATGATCCCAATGATATCATTCCTCTTTATTATCATTATTTTTATAGTTATGGTATACTATAACATAATTATTATAATTGTGACTCAGCTACTCAGATAAAGGACACTGATATGTTACTGGACCAAATTCAGAGTCTCCACTCTGCGCCACCAACAATTCAAAGTTTCACTCATGTTTATGCTCATAACTTTTGACTTGCCTAATCCTAGAAACAAAGTTCGTTCTTTCTTCTGATTCCTTGGCTCATACCGATTCCAACACCTATTGTATAATATTCCATCATGAAAATGTTCATCATTTTGCATTTTCTTTTTCAAAATACTTCTACAGTGTTTCTCTGATTTGCACAAAATTTGTATGTAGCACCTAGAGATGTCTCTGACAAAATGAGCATGCAAAAATAAATATGAGGCTGTATCTTTGCCATGCTATGGTGTATTGAAACAAACCTTGGTACGTGTTATTACAGAAAACTTTTGTTTTAAATTATGAGTGTGGTCTTTTTACATGTCTGTAGACATGCCAAGTCAAGCAATATTTGTATGTTCTGTGGTCGGACATTTTGGACATTGGTCGGACATTTTGGATATTTACCGTCCAGACGGCCTGCACCCCAGCCAATTCGGAGCAGCTCTACTATTGGACAATATCACCAGGACCATCCT
>JAZGTK010005098.1:0-23068 GCA_036877625.1 Ambastaia sidthimunki
TGGTGGTCCGATCACAGACACCCTACATGGCAGGTGGGGCATGGGGGGCAGCAGATACCGCCGAGGGTTTATCATGAACTTCTGGAGAGCGTCCTGAGATGACAGGATGTAGATCTTATCCATGAAGCTATTGGAAAGAAAAAGTGACATTGTTAACAATTTAATCGTGTGAGTTTTAATTTTCGATCTATTACTTTCCACTAACCCAACAGAAAACTCAGGTCTGCCTCTGAGGAATCTGCCCTCTTTGAGGGCCACAGGACAGGTAGAGGACCATCGACTCCTTCGCCAATGAAAGCCTGGTGCAATAATCTTACTGGGCGACAGGGTCTGAAACAGCTCCTCCTACAGAAGGCAGGTAATTTGAAATTAAAGTTGCAATCCGTAACTTTTGCCTCTCTGTCGCCATCTCTGTTCAAACCCTAAAATTACAGGTTGCTTTACATACATTTTTCTGCATATGTTGAAGTCAAATAAAGCCAAACCGACATTTCTTGGGAAATCGGACCCGACAGCTCAAATTGTAAATCATTATTATAAACTTACAGGGTCAGAAGACTGATCAATGTAATTGCTCGATAACTGTTTTTTGTATATTTTTAACTAAAGAAAGTTACGGATTGCAGCTTTAATTGAAGTTTGGAATAAGTGAGAGTGTATGTTTATTTTATTTGACCATGTCCATCTGATCTGATGACTCTGCATCCTCCATCATCATCAGACGCACAGGGACAGTCGCACATCTCAGAGCCATAGACTCCAAACGACACATCACTGACTAGAAACACACACACACACAATATGAAAATTAAGAGCTTAACTTTCGTATCATGTTATTTGAATGACATCATTGTAGGACATCATTGTATGTTAAACATTACAGCCCTGAAAGAGGTCACTGACCTCAAAGAGCTCCTCTGGGTCTTTGTTTCCGTCCAGCTCGAATAAATAAGATGGATTATGTTCTGCCATATAATCCTGCACATTAAACAAACGGTGAATATAAACGCTTTCAGTGCTGTGTGTGTTTGCAGATGTGATGTTTGTACCTCCAGAGGTCTCAGCATGTTGTTCTTATAGAGCGTGATTCTGCTGTTGACATTTTCTGGAAAATTCTCTCTCATTCTTACTAGCTGTGTCATCATATCTTTCTCTAGCTCCATCTCCTCCGTCTTAAACAGACACAAACCCTTCAGTTATTTTACAGTCTGATTACCTGTATGTGCCTTTAAAATTGCCAATGCTATATTCATGTAAGAAACATAAACGTCATACCGGTGTAAATTACTGTACACACCATGTATAACATACTTTTATACAGTATGCATTTTGCACAGTTTCTTGGGAATCGAACCCAAGACTTTGGCATTGCATGCAGTAAAAGTTGAGCTACAGGCAGTTTTCAACAGATACTTCCATCTTTCCTCTAATACCTCTTCATCCAGAACTTCTGCCTCTTCATCTTCCTCTGAAGTGTTGCTTCTTCTAGCTGTTTCTTTCATGAGCGTGTTCAGCTTCTCGCTCTGGAACGCACGGCCCGTCTCAGGATGTTGACGCTCACCTGACAGCCTCTGAATCAGGTCACTGTCTGCACACTGAACACACACCTTTACTTCAGGTTCAAAACGGGATATTCCATAGACTTCTATTGTTTTAATACACAGCTAGTTATAAACACAGAAAACTTACTAAATAAATGTAGAAAACAGTGTAGTGTATTTCCTATATATTTATAAATAAGTCCTATATTTTATATTCTTTCTCTAAATAAGGACATTCCCAAAACAGGTTTCATCTGGGTGCAAATTTTGTCCCCAAAATTTGGTTAAGCAACACACACAAATCACACATTTATTTGTTATTTACATCATATCTACAATATTTTTATGGCTGCTAAAGGATGAAATAAGATGTGTGTAACAAGTCAACAGATATCTTAAGGCAGTATTCTGAAATTCAGTGTAGTACAGAGAGTATTAAGATACAAAAAGTTAAGTGGCACCTTTATGTTAATAATGACGTCTGGTGGCATCCTCAGGTTTTTAATCAGGTCGATCTGCTGCTGTATCTTCAGATATTCCCCTGACATTGACGGTAAACAGGCCAGAACATAACCTGCTCAACCACCATAACAGGTAAAAATACTATTAACAGGTTTCAAACCAAGGCATGTAAACTAAAACTATTATATAAACTAGTTAACAAATACTAATATCATAGTACTATTTGTTAACAATCTCCAATGATCAGTAAAGTAAACTGGTGACATCTAAAACTCATATGACACGGTCTGATTAAGTTACTAAGTTATTTTAATGTTGTCACATATTTACCATAATGTTCTACATCGAGTGAATTAAGTCGGTCAACAGTTAACTTGACCATCATCTCCTCTGAAACAGTTTTTCCTTCAGCCAGAGTCTTAAAGAGCTGAAACAGAAATATTATAAATGACACAGACTGAGCCGTTTACAGTGCATCAGGTACTAAAAATGATGCTGTTTAAACAAACAGAGAAACGCACCTGGACACCACGTTCTGTCTCATCACCGATGTGGTTGTTCAGAAGATCAGTATCTATCCAACAACAACCAAAAATTACCAGATGGTTTATATCTAATGATGCCAATGTTTATCATTACCTGACCGTAAATACCATCAATAAGTTTACAGTTCCAGGTCCCGGCTAATTTCCTGGCAAGAGTAGATTTGCCAACACCCTGCAAATGCAACAACAAATAATCACACAATGGAGAAAACATTTTGAATAAAGTTTGTTTAGTTATGTGTAAGAAAGATTCACGCTGGACACTCACTGGTTTACCAATGATGATAAAACAGGTTGGTTTGGAAAGTAGAAACTCGCTCTCTGCTTCATCCTGTATGAGTTTATCCAGTGATGGACAGGTTGCGTTAGATACAGTGTGTGACATTGTTGGACGAGGCGACTGTAAAGCAGAAAGCAGAGATGTTTGAGTCAAAAGTTCTGTCAACTAATAATTATCTGGCATGAAAACTATTTATTGTATTTGCACCAATAATATGTTTTAACTTTAATGTAATGTTACATTTGTGCAGCAATATTGTCGCAATACAGTTTATTCAGTTCAATTCAGTCTATAGAATCAAAAACAATTCCTAATTTTGTAGTGCTTCTGCGCTTATGCTTTTAATAAACACAACAACGTTTGTCTTTATTTATTTTACTCACTTTATTATTAGCTGCTGTAACAGACTGTCGCGTCCATCTTTAGTCGCACTTCATTGTTGAACTGCTGTCAAGGCAACCACACGGTATCCAGGCAACCAGCCGACAACAGAAACTAGTTACTCATTATAACCACCAGAGGTCAGTGTTGAATATCCTAAAAACATGATGGGTCACCAAAGAGCTTATGTTTCACAATTGTCATGTTTTTTATATTATTATTAGTGCAGAGTATTTATTTATTATTTTTAACTATTTTACTGTTTTACTTTAAGTGTTATTTAGGAAAAACAACAACACAAACACTGGAAATGATACACAAAGAGATTTTGTGTTTATAATTTTGAGAGGAAGTGACCTCAACATCCCCCCCAAAAAATTAAGAAAAGTTAAAAAGATACCTCAACATAAAGTAAATACTTAGATAAAACTTCAGAACAAATTTCAGCAAGTAATAAAATAAAATAAAAACAAGAATTATTGACACTGTTTTAAAGTCATTTACTGGTGTAGTTTAACAAGTCATGTTTCCCCCTGTTAGTCCTTTAAAAGATGTATCAGCAGGCCGAGCCCTGGGGACACTTTTCCAAAACAAACTACTTCCTCGTTCTTCACCAGCCTGCATTGCAAGAAGTGGGAGTTTCCGTATTACCTTCAACTATCACAGACGGTCATAGTAAATAAGACTTAAAACCAGTTCCTTTAGATGTTAGCACATCATTGTGTAGGTTATATATCTCTCAGACAGATATTTGGAATATGTGTTACTTATCAGTAAAATCAATAAAGGGACTGACTGATTTGAGACCTCATGTGTCTGCTAGCTAGTCTGTGATCTTCTGCAGGGTCAGGCCACCTTATAAATCACAACTCATGTCAGCTGTTTTTCATTCAAACAGCACTGAATGTCTGTGTCCAGCCCTCATATAGAACAAGAGTCAGAGAAAGTCACTTACTGAAATAATCTATTCTATTCATAATCTATTATTACTTATTTTTATTAGTTGTTTATTGTTAAGGTAACATTTTACACTAAGGTTTCATTTGTTAATATTTGTTTACTACTTCAGTTAACATGAAACAACAATTCACAATAGTTATACAGTATGTATTAATCTAACTTAATGTTAATTTCAACATTTATTAATACGTTTTTAAAATGTTTAGTTTAGTTAACGTTAATGAACTTAAAAGCACAAACAGTTGTTCATTGTTATTTGTATTAACTAGTGCAAAACTTTACGACTTGAAACTTTTTGTTATTTAAGAATTAAAATTATTATTTGTACACAGGTTTGTGGTGCAATAAACAGCGTTATTCCAATATACACAATATTTGTCGCGTTGCGCACAGCATGAAAATAGTGGTCTGATGTAACACAAGCCATCAAAGAAGAAGAAAGGTAAGAATACATGTATGTAAGAGGCTAAATTTAACTAGTCTGGTGTATGGAGTCGTGTTTAGAGAGTGACGGTGGACCGGTTAAAGCGATGGCTTAGATAAGTTCCCAGGAATTTCAGCGCCCGCAGGGGAGGGACACGCAGCGCAACAAAGTCCGCTGGCGGCAGCCATAAGGGACACCATCACATATATTATTTACTCCTCATTCCGCTGTATTTACTGGAGAAAATCACATTCAAGAAGCTCAAGCGTGTATTTTTTAACAGATCTCACACGAATGGTGTTTTTCCCGGAGCTGGAGCGACAGACGCGCCTTCCTGAACGCGTGGGTCGCACCAAAACGAGGAAAGACGCCGTCTTAAATATTCCCTGTTAACTTTGTGCCATATATTTATCGGCTTCTGGGGAACCCATTCGCCCGGTTTCCAGTGAGCTCATACGTGTTTTATGCCTGTAGCATTGAGTTGAGTTACGGCAGGTAGCGACAAGCGCGCCCCGGACTTTGAAGTGTCATAAACGCGGTTCGCGGTCTGATGTCTGCCGGCTGCCGCGATGTCCACCAGGGCAGGAAAGAACGGAGAGAACCGGGTGAGAAAGCTGGAGTCCATGATCAAGGACCAAAAATCACCCCTGAATTTGGAGAGTTTGCTGGTAAGCGTTTGGCATACAAAAGCAGTGTTTCTATACAAAGAAAATGTTTTTTTAACATTGCAACAGACATGTATAAGTTTTGCTGTTATATAGACGTTCATAAGGGTGTTTTTCCCTTATAATGGTTAAAGATCATGTCTAAATTTAGAGCTGGTTTAATATCTCATTTGGGTGACTGCTGTCATAAAATAAGGACATCAGATGGCTATTGTAGATCCTATATAAAACAGATCGAGTACACCAGTATATTACCTTACATTAGATATATTTTGGTTATATTTATCAAATAATGAGACCTTCTAACTTTATCTTGTATTTAATAAAACACACAATCTTCATACACAAATAGGCTGTGCAACACAAAACAAAAGCGCTTTACATGTTAGGAGTTTAAACAAATGAGGGGATGTGTGTTTCTGAGGATTACTGTGTATCTTATCTGCAATCAGTGTTGTGTGAACACACCCTTCTCCACAGCAATGAGGTTGTATTTTGCCTCAAATACAGCCTGCCGTGTGCCTCGCGTTTCACTTCTCGTAAGTACATGCCATTGGAGGGCAGGTAGCATTTTAAAGTGTTAAGGTGTCTGTTTATTCAGTCTGATTGGCTAAAGGTGAAATATGAGGACCTGCTAAGCAAGCCTTACAGGCTGAAAGGTACAAAAATGTGCCTCTATAGAGACATTTCCATGAGTTAAGTCACTTCACATTTCCCAGCATCCTCTTCTGTAGAAAACCCCTCATTCCTGAGAGGCACTGCGTATTTTAATAAAGAGTGAATGTTGGCACTCCCTGCGTTCTTTGGTTGTTATTTTACAAAGCATTGTTCTTAAAATAGGCCCAAATTGCCTGGCTGTTATTAATTAGTGATTTAGCAAGGTGCTTTTGTCCGAAGCAGACTAAAGTACACTTCTTAAAGGCACAGTGCACCTGAAATAACCTAGGGTGAGCGAGTTCCTCAAAGCCACAGTGATGATGTTTAATAGTTCCTTCCTTGTGGGGTTTGAAGTACTGGAACCTTCAGCTTTCTAACCTTGAAGAGATAGTTCACCCCAAATAGAAGTTTCTTGCATCATTTACTCACCCGTAAGGCATTACAAACCTGTATGACTTGGTGTTTGCTTTCTGAGGAACACAAAAGAAGATATCAAGTGTGTTGGTAAACAACATTAGCACCCATTGACTTCCACTGCATTGACACAAAACTACAAAGACATTTCTCAAAATATCTTCTTTTGTGTTCAACAGTAGAACAAGTTATATACTTTTGGAATGACCTGAATTCCATTCCAGGTGAGTAAATGATTGGGTAAAAAAATTGGGTAAGCTGTCCCTTTAAGTTTTGTCCACCACAGTGTGATGGTGTTTTGATGTGATGTTGCTGGGTAGACAGGAAGACAGACTGCTGGACAAAGATGTGGATAATACTACACAATAAACAATTTAAAGACCCCCTCAAAATAGGTGGTTTGTTGATTTTAGTCCATGTCAATTAGTTTTGAAGCCATTGAAATGTTAGTACACACCTATAAGTTGAGAACACTGACTTGTAGAGATAAGCACAAATATAATTTTGATGACTCATAACAGATGACAGATTTTTGTCCAATCAGATGTCTTAACTAGAATGTGACATGCCAAAGCTTCCTGTTGGATAGGAAATATGTTAACGCAAAGCACAGAACACAGAATTGTGCTCGTCAATCGATTTCATGACATCTTCTGAGCTGGATGTCCCCTGCAGGAAAATTAGATGTTAGCATAGCTTGCTTAACTGTTCCTCTGATGGAAAGTGATAGCCATCATCTGTTCATAGAGAGCCATCTATGAACAAATGCGGGAGGTATTGGATGATGTATTTTTGGTGTGTGTGCGTCACGCTGACTATGGGAGGCCCAGGGAAGACCTGACTTAATCCCTGCAGCTTCATTCCAAAGCAGGTTTACATAGAAATAGCATCTCAACTGCTTAGCCATGCATGCTAAGTCAGCTCTTAGTAACACGGTTGATCCTCATAGTAGCCTATGGTTCATTCCTGTTTAAATCACATCCCTTCTTTAATTGGCTGTCATCGTGTGCTAAAGTTTCTTAGTGTGGAGATTCAGTATTAATCTAATATTTGTGATATAATTTAACACCCTTTGCAACATCTCAGGCACGTTTATAATGAGTCTCATGACCGTTAGTATCACTATATTGGGTACAGATTTATCCCAGCCATCAATTTTAGGATGTATAAGGTTTCCATTAGCTACGAAACTGTTAAAATATTATTTTTAATGTTCTACAATCGTTCAAAACATACATTTTTCAGATGTTAATGCTTTTTCAAGAAAACTCTTTTTTTAAAAAAGCTTTTCAAAAAAGTTACCACATTTTTGAGATCTTTCAGAGAACTTTTAGAGAACAATAGTCAACGTTCTGAGAACGTTCCTTTTAGCTGGGAGATTGTTCTCTTTCCTCCGTTCCAAAAGGGAAATGTCAAACAGGAAGTTTAGGTCACATCCTTCAATTGAGGAGAGAGATAGCTGGCTCCAGTCCACTAAGAAGTCATGACTTCCTTTGAGTGTGCAAGTGTTTTCGGTTTGTAAAAACCATATTGTCATCTGACTCTCTGTACAAGAAAAACAGGATTCTGGCATTGTTGATTGTGTCCCCTTACAGGGCTTAACAATGAGGATTTTTGTTCTAGGATGTTTTTGTAAATCACTCTCTCTCTCTTTAGTCAAAGCTTCTCTTATATGACCCAGCAGAATAAGTTAGTGATACGATCAGAAAGATTTACAACAACAACAATCTAAATAAAATAAAAAGACCCATTTGAAACGTATAGTCTCTCTCCTCTGGGAAAATGGACCAAAAATACTTATGACTCATCCTGCACAACGAGTTTTGTCCAATCAAATGCTCTCTGGGGGAGATTGTCCCTCCCCCAATACCACCTGTCACCAAATAGCAAAGCGGATGGGCTCCGTCTGTGTGTAATATGTGTGGCAGCAGCTGGTTTTGTATTATTAGCCCAGCACCATCATTGTGTGTATTTTAAAGGTTATGTATAGACATTTACAGGGTCATTTAGTTACATGCACAACACTTACTTCCTAAAGGCTTTACGAATACAAATGAAATTACATTAATCTTCCCCTAAACTGCCTTTTAAAGAAAGCTATACAAATCAGTCTCATCTTTGGTTTATATCCAATATTAAACGACACAACAAAAGTGTCTGTCAGAGTGAGCTTTAGTTCTGCGATTAAAAGATAATAACGAAATCGCTCTCTCCCAAGAGTTTGTTCCTGCTGTGTATAAATCGAGGAAAACATCTCGTAGCAACAGCGAATGTCGCTCCACAAATGTGTTCACACTGTATGTTTTTAATGTGTTTTCTTTGCTCCAGGATTCAGTTACTGCTCTGGCTCTTGATCTGAATCATCCTGCACTGAGAAAGAACAAAAACATAGACGCCTTTCTAAACCGATGTAAGTGTGGATCACAGCTGATGCTGTGCATGAGAAATATTGGAGGTTGTGCTTGTGTTGTGCTATTGAATTTGCTTTGAATGGGCTGTATTTTATGCCATGCACATATATGCAGGATGAAGCTGTGCAGATAATACTTGTATTTGCACAGCTTTATATATCCGTGACACGCATGTAATTTTTAACACAGCTTATTATTAGAATATGGCAGATTGTTAGTGTTGAATTAATGTTGAATTAATGTTAAATTGCATTCATGTAACGTGTGTTTTGTGCTGGTCTGCAGATGAGAAGGCAGTGGGGAACCTCAGGGAATTACAGGTGAGGCTGGATGATTTTGACAGAGTTAAGCTGATTGGTCGTGGAGCTTTTGGCGCCGTGCAGCTGGTGAGTATGTGCCTGGAGGTGTGTGTGACGTGTGTGTGTGTGTGTGTGTGACTCTTATCTGCTGTCTGTCTTCAGGTGTAGCCTTTTGTTAGTTTGTGCCTGTAAGGCTTGTACACACATGTTCTGACTGCTCTCATTTATCTGGAAAACAACGAGCACGTACTCCAAGCTTTTGTGTCCTTGTAACACAGTGAACAAAAGTCAGTTTATTACTTATGGCAGCTGTAATAAAATATTACTAATTACTAAAAAAAATTATCTATTAGATGGTTGTTTTAGTTTATACAGTTCTTATAGAGTCATCAATTCTTTTCTGTAGATGACATTTGCTGACATTTTTTTATCATTCAATGCAACATTTTTGTTTCTTGAAAAACACTATTTACACACTCAGAATTACACACTAAAATTCAAGCTGCACAAAACATCCTGAAGTCTATGGGAACATATTGCGGTAAATATTCAAACAAGATTGCAAATTCAGTCAGTATTTGCATTTCATTTTTGCCCAGAATCATTTGCACACTTGTTATTAGAGCTTTAATACAGACTGTTTTTCATGCTTGTGCCTGAGGGGAAAAACCTTTCATGTTAAAAAGCAGAAGCTTATTTTACTTAAAGAACTCAGTTTAGAATTTAATCTGAGTTTAAAGTCTATATTCATTAAATAGTTTTTCATCTATATACTTAAACACTTTTAAAATGTATAATTTTTTGTTGTTGTTTGTGTTTAGATGGTTCTTAAAATTTTAAGTGTCACATATTATATTATTGATATAAATAGTTACTTTAAACTACATGAAAATGAGAAAATTTGGATTTGATCCCATTTTTGATTTTGGTTTCAGTTTCAAATTGTCATTTCGATGCGTCACTAATTTCAACTCCTGGTCGTGAATCTTTCTACATAATGAGACGTTACAGAGTGAGACCAGCTTCAGTCGTGATTCACAGGAAGTTCACGATGTTTGTTTGTAGGTGCGACACAAAGGGTCTCAGCAAGTGTACGCCATGAAGCAGCTCAGTAAGTTTGAGATGGTCAAGCGATCTGACTCCGCCTTCTTCTGGGAGGAGCGTGACATCATGGCTTTCTCCAGAAGTCCTTGGATAGTGCAGGTGGGATTTCCTCTCCTGTGTATTATTACAAACACACCTGAAGTGTTTTTAGTATTATTTAGTGCACTTTGTTTAGCAACTCTGGAACCTTGGTGTGGAATTGTTATATTGAAATATCTCAGTCACCATGAATCTTGCAAGCTTTGCTCCATGTTGTTGAAAAATGGTGGCACAGAAAGTAAACTCCTGATTAGCTGGTCAGCAGAAAGCACAAAACCTGGAAATTTTAAATGTTTATAAAACAGAACATATTTAACAAGTTTGTTACTTAATGGAAGATTTAGGAAACATTCTTACAACCCAAAATTGTTAGCTGGATAGTTCCTGGACAATATTGTGGGATAACAAAAGCACCACCAAAACCTAACATGAGTATTCTAGACAGATAAGATACCAGTATGTACAACATAAACTAAATATTTAGTTCTTTCTCTGTCTGTGTAGCTGTGCTGTGCGTTTCAAGATGAGAAGTATCTTTATCTGGTGATGGAGTTCATGCCTGGTGGAGACCTGGTGACTCTCACCAGTAACTATGACATCCCGGAGGAGTGGGCTCGCTTCTACACCGCTGAGGTGGTCCTTGCACTGGATGCCATTCACTCCATGGGCTTCATCCACAGAGACATCAAACCTGACAACATGCTGCTGGACCGAAACGGACACCTCAAGCTTGCTGACTTTGGAACCTGCATGAAGATGGACTCGGTGTGTCCTGGGTTGTGTGATCTGATGTGTGTGTGTAAATGTGTATTTGAGGGCATTTGAGGTGTATTTGTGCCCCAATGTATGTACTAAGTATATGCAAGATTAGGATAGTACATACTTCTAGTGTGTACTATTAAGTAATAGTTGTGCAGGTCGCTGAATTTTCCTGTCCAAAAAACAGTCCTAACCTAATTCTTAACTATAACTGACCACTAAGTTAATGAGAGGGAGATAACAGGGTGAAACGAATGGTTTACCAGCCCCTCACCCAGTCCTAAACCTAACACTGACCCTAAACCTAATCCTACAATCTGATTGGTTAATAGAAACGTTGTTCCAGGACCAACATTGATGTTGATCAGGGAACACACTTAACTTAAAATCATGATCTTGCTGTCCTACCAAATTCACACGCATTGAGAATTATATCAACTCTGCCACCTTGTGGAGTAATAATGAAGTTCAGCTTGAGGTGGTTGGATTTGATTTGAGGTCTTTGAAATGATTATATATACAGTGAATAAGGTTTAGTGTGTAACTGTGTTTATATTGATGTATGTATGTATCTGTATGTGTGTAAGACTGGGATGGTACGCTGTGACACTGCTGTGGGGACTCCTGATTACATTTCACCGGAGGTTCTGATGTCACAAGGTGGGACGGGTTACTACGGCCGAGAGTGTGACTGGTGGTCTGTGGGGGTTTTTATCTACGAGCTGCTAGTTGGTGAGTAGCACTCGCAGCCAACAGGGAACGTTCTCAGAATGTTGGCTAATGTTCTCTGAAAGTGCTTTAAAAGTTATCGAAAACATTCTTGCAGTAATGTTAGTAGAACATTTTTAACGTTATATATCGTATATATCAAAAACATAATACTTAAGTTGTTAGTGGATTGTTTTAAAAATGTTACAGAATTAATCAAGTTTGAAAAACATTCTTATAACCAAACAATAGTGTTAATACAATGTCAAAAAAACTGGACGTTTTGAGCGTTCAACAATCAAAATAACATTTTTGTTACTTAAGGAAACGTTAGGGAAATGTTCTTGCAACATAAATTTGTTAGCTGGGCTAAAACTTTTACTGCTTGTTTAATTTTTTGTCCTGTAATTGTGGGCAGGTGACACGCCGTTTTATGCCGAGTCCCTGGTGGGCACCTACGGAAAGATCATGGATCATAAAAACAGATTAACTTTCCCTGATGACATCGAAATGTCCAAGGATGCAGAAGACCTCATTCGTGCTTTTCTGACGGACAGGTGAGAGAAAGACATGAAAGGGACAGTTCACCCAAAAATGAAAATTATTCCATCATTTACTCACCCTCATGTCATTCCAAACCTGCATGGCTTTTCCGCTTAAGAGAAACTTTGCTCTGTCTCTCACTTTTTCCCTCTCCTGCTTTCTCACATTCCTGGTCAAATATCTGGTGAGGGGTTTTCTGTTTGTAGTTCGTTTTCATGTAAGCAAAACACACACACCCCTCCCATTGCATTCTGACTCTTGGAATGTCCCACACGTGGCACAAACTGCTGCGCCCCTCTGAATCCAAATGCAAAGAAAAGGAGCGGAGTGTCTATTCTGTATTTTTGGACGTTTATCTGAGTGTGTGTGTGTGTTGCTGCACTTCCAAACCCTGGTGTTCCCTTCAGCCACTCGCTGCTGGATGTTTCTGTCACATACACACAGTTTAGCGAATTACTCACTACTCTCTGTGGTTCTGTGTTTTTTGGTTTACTGACCAGTGTTGTGTTATGTTCAGAGAGGTGAGGCTTGGCCGAAACGGAGTGGAGGATATTAAATGTCACCCGTTCTTCAAAAATGACCAGTGGACTTTCGACACCATACGAGACAGTAAGACTCTGAGTGTGACATTTATTCATGTATTCATCACTAATATTAACTAAATAATATCGAGTATAAATGCATGAACACTAAATGCTAATAACATGTAAAATGTTTAGCAGTCAAATTGATTTTTGTTTTAATTAAATTGAGTCATTCATCTGTTCAGGGTTATCAGTTGTGGTTTTTGGACCCTGTTTTTTTTAATTTCCTGAAATTCCAGCTGGTTTTCTTATCTTACGCATGCAACATCATCTCACACGCTCCTGGTGACAGAGAAAACTGTTTCAGTCGTGTACACATGTTTTCTTTCAATCACTTTTGTGTGTTTGTTGTGACATTTTTCTCTGCTGTGTTGTGTTGTTGTATTGTGTTTGTTGTGACATTTTTCTCTGCTGTGTTATGTTGTGTTGTTGTATTGTGTTTGTTGTGACATTTTTCTCTGCTGTATTGTGTTTGTTGTGACATTTGTCTCTGCTGTGTTGTGTTGTTGTGTTGTGTTTGTTGTGACATTTTTCTCTGCTGTGTTGTGTGTGTTATGTTTGCTGGTGGTTTTGGTGAGGGAGGAACCAGCATGCGGCCCGTACGCAGCTACTAATGACAGAAAATCCCTCAAACCGCTCACTCTCTTCATCTCATCCTCTCTCTCTCTCTCTCTCTCTCTCTCTCTCTCTCTCTCACTCCAGCAGTGCCGTTGCCCACATTCACTTTTTTATCTCGCTGCTTTTTGTCTGCCGCCACAGCAGTCTGTTATTAGTGGTGCTATCAGAGAGCATTCTGGGAAATGTAACAGAAACTGCTCAGTTACATGCATGCAGATCCTTTTATGGTAATGATGCTGGAATTCACTTTCTTGCTGTTTGTTTATATTTGCAAACAAACTACAACTTTGTTTGCAAATATAAATGTTGCTATGACGACTTCATCACAGTGGACATAGTTAATAAATTTTGCAGATAGTAACATCAATTATACTGTTATTTTTTTTTACGTTTAGCTCTTCCATTATTTGTTATATTCTCCTGTAATTCCAAACCAGAATAAATGAGTTTCTTAAAGCGATACGATTCAACATCATGGACTGTTTTCTTCTGAGTGTGGAGAGTTAGCTAACAGGGGACATTCTCAGAACGTTGACTAGAGTTTCTCACAAAGTTTTCTCAAAGTTATCAAAAACATTCTTGCAGTAATGTTAGTAGAATGTTTTTCTAACATTAGATATACAAAACCAGTTATGTTTATAAAATATCTACACAAATTTTACGAAGTTCTCAAAGTTACGTTTTTGTGACTCAATGAAAACACAACAGAAAAGTTCTTCCTAAAATTGTTAGCTGGGTCTGTGTCTGTGAGTGTAGCCAGTCTCCTGTAGATGTCGCATGTTTTCTCAGCGTGCTGCAGCTCCACGGCTAGAGTGTGTTTTGGACGTGTAAGTGAGCGTGAGTGGGTGCGTGTCGGTAGTGAGGAAGCACCGGCCAGCTTGGCAAGTAGCACATGCCACTCCTACCTTCAGTACAGTGTGTGCTTTGTTACTACACACACTGAGCCTTTCAGATTGACTCTCTCTCTGTGTGTCTCACACACACACAAACTCAAACAGGTCCCAGTATTTTTGCTCAAATCTTTACAATATTCTCTCTCTCTCTCTCTCTCCCTCTCTCTCTCTCTGGGTCTCTCGCTCAGCCATGGCTCCAGTGGTACCCGAGCTGAGCAGCGATATCGACACCAGTAACTTTGATGATGATATAAAAGATGATCCAGGAGGCATTGAGACCTTCCCTCCTCCACGTGCCTTTGCTGGAAACCAGCTGCCTTTCGTGGGCTTCACGTACTTCAGGGAGGACCCGTAAGTGTGAACTTGTGTGTGTTTTGTGTGCGTCTGTGAGACACGGATGTTAGAATGAGTGTGTTGCATAATACTGCAGTGGAACACAACCGACTCGTGTTGGATTTCTTTTCATTTGGACTTTAAACATTGTAAAATGGCTGAAAAAGGCAATTTATGTTTCTCACCTTTGTCATGGACTGTGTGACCCTATTTGGTACCGCTTGCGCTGTGACACATTTTGACCAATGAATTTCTGTAACTTTTCCAGGCTTTTTGAGTAATGGGTAAGGTTTCTATTTTAACTTTCTAGAGATTGCACTCAAAGAACATTTGTTAGCCGATGAGGAATTTTTATGTCAACATATTGGAACAGTTTATACAAAATATTTCTACTAGTTTTTAAGATTTTATTCATTTGCATGGCCTGGGTGTTATTTGTGTCATTTAAAACTTGATATTTACAGGTTTTCCATGATTATAAGAATGTTTTCTAAATTTATTCTACAAAAAAAGTAGAGATAAAAGAAACTGTAAATAAATGACAAGAAATGAAAGAGTTAAAAACGTTTAATATTTCACACACCACAGCACTGTTTGAGTTTGAACAGGTATTCTGTTCTCTCACTCACTCACTCATTCATTCATTCATTCATTCATTCATTCATTCATTCCAGCAGACTCTTGTAAGCACTGATAAATGTGAGCAGGATTTACTGTATTAATGTTTATTGGAGATTATGGTTATGGTAACCGTGAATGAATGCTGTGTTTGTTCCATCACAATTCCCTCCTTTTCCCTCATGTTTTCCCTGTTTCCTCCTTCGCTCTCTCAGTTTCTCCAGTCTGGCTGAGTGAAGCCACATGCGCTGCTGGCGGAGCGGAGACTGAAGAGCAGTTTGAGATCTTCCCGTCTTTCTTTCTTTTTTCTTTCTAACATGCGCTCTGAGCTCTCGTTTCTCATCTTGAATTGATTTATGATGCCGTTAAATGTTTTGTTGCCGAGTAAACAAGAAGAGCGCTAGCTGAGACGAGCCGAGCGTTTATCTGACTCACTTTCTCTCTCTTTATAGGTTATTAACCCAAAAACAAAACGGTTTAGAAGATTCTGAGATCTCTGATGACAGTTTCATAGAGAAGGAGTGTCATGAAAACCAGTCAGAGGTGTGTGTAATGTTAAAAATGTTATTTTAAACGTTCTAGGAATGTTCAAAACGTCAGTTTTTTAGACGTTGTATTAACATTGTTGTTTGGTCATAAGAATTTTACTGTTATGTTAAAATGTTAATTCTACTAACGTTTTAAAATGTGCCACCAACAACTTAAATATAACGTTTTTGATGCATATAGGATATATAACATTAAACATTGTTCTACTGACGTTACCACAAGAAGTCTTTTGATAACTTTGAGAGAACTTTTAGAGAATGTTAGTAACTCGACCCTGTGATAATGAGGGACAATTAGAACCTCTACTGTGGTTTAGTTGCATCTGGCCCAGGAACAGGAGGCCCCACCCCAAACCAATTTGTACCGGCCCCCTGAACTGTAGATGTAATTTAGAGTCAAAATTGTCCAAATTTTAAGCTTAATCTGACAAAAGTGCATTTTGTCTCTATGTGACATTAGAGGATGTTCTTAACTGGAAAATAGATTCATAAATAAAGCAAAACGTTTATCAGTTTTCATGGAACAGATTTCAGTTTTGTTTAGTGTTAACCTTTAAACACAGAACTGATTGTCAGACAGACAGTCCTCTGTAACATACAGAGAAATGGGAGGCACAAAATTAGCACTTAGATTTTTTAAATAGATGCCCATGCGGCGACTTCTGCAGGCAACTTTTGTGGCAGAATTTCCCACAATTCAGTTTGGTGCGTTTCTCAATATAATTGGAGTGTTTCTCTGCATTCTTTAGATTTTTGTTGCCTTAAATAGAGAGAAATAAACAACTGGTGTGTTTTTTAACTCTTCATACGTGTTGTGGGTGTTTCTTCAGTCCAATGATCTACAGAAAAGGCTGATGAAGTTGGAGGAAAAGATCAAACATGATATTCAAGCCAAGGAGGACCTGGAAAATAAATGCAGGTACGAGACGTTGTATACGTGTATAACATCTACAGTTCACGAGCACATGCTGTTGGTGTAACGAGTCACATCACATGACATTCAAGAACACGAATCACTTGATTTATAACAGATATACAGTAAACTGTACTGTATCTCAACAGAACAGCAAATCAGAAACTGGAGAAGCTGTCCAAAGAGCTTGAAGAAGAGGTACGACACTTACAAAGTCACTTAAGCAATTTAAACAATTTTAATAAGCTTAAAGTTTAACTTTCAAAATTCTCGCGTCAGTGTTTCAGTATGTAAAGTAACATCAGTGTGTTTTCTGCATGTCAACCGATAAGGTTTCCTGAATGCTGTTATTACGTTCACCTAACATGTGAAAGCATCTTGGTTTACAACAGGTTTCTACACTTGTGCTCTCTGTTTAATGCGTTTTAAAAGCTTCTCATTGTTTCTTTTGTTGTAGGTGAATGCGAGGCAAACGGCTGAGGATTCTCTGAGGGCTCTGGAGAGGGAGAAAGCTTTACTAAATCACCAGCGTTCTGAGAGCTTAAGAAAAGTTGGACTGGAGACAGACAGAAAACGTGTCCTCGAGAATGAGGGTGAGAACATCAAACTCACAACCAATTTCTACCTGATCTGCTCAGTACTAACACAGATAACCTTATCCTGTTTACTAGGTAATACTAAGTATTACCCAGCTAACTATTTTAGGTTGTAGAAACGTTTCTGTAATGTTTCTATTCAGTAACTAAAATGTTAAAAATGATATTTTGAATGTTGATGATGTTAGACGATGTATTAATGTTTTTGTTTGGTTATAAGAACGTTATTCAAACATTTTTTAATTCTGTAGCGTTTTTAAAACGTTCTACTAATAACTTAGTTAACAAGCAATTTTGATATATATGATATATAGCATTAAAAAGTTCTACTAACATTACTGCACGAATGTTTTTTTAAATTTTAAGAGAACTTATAGAGAACATTAGCCAACGTTTCCTGTCCTGTTGTGCTAACGTTCTGAACACGTTTGGCATGTCTCTGTGCTGTAGTGGTCAGTCTGAAAGAGCAGCTAGTCGAGCTTAAGAAAAAAACCCAGAACTCTCATCTGTCCATCGAGAAGAACATTCACTTAGAGAGACAGGTGAGCCTGTATATATATATATATAACAAGAAAAGGCACAGGTACTGATAAGAATGGGATGTTGTATTGTTGTATGACATGTGTTTGTCTGTAGTTGGAGGACGTGACTGCTAAGCTTCAGGCAGAGGTGGAGGAATCAGAGAGGCTGAAGAAGGCTCAGGGTGAAGCACTGAGACAGTCCCAGCAGCTGGAGGTCTCTCTCAGGGATCTGCAGGAGCGGCTGGCCCAGCTGGAGAGCAGCAGGCTGGGTCTGGAGCAGGAGAAACTCACCCTGCAAACCTCACTGGAGGCAGAAAAACGAGAGAGAAGTCTCGGCTCAGAGACCATCAGTGACTTACAGGGTGAGTGTGTGTGTGGAGGCAAAAACATTTCAAGAAAAATCAAAACTAAAAGAAGTAGCGAGTGAATAAACATCTACCAAGAGTCGTAGAAAAAGAGTGTTTTCAATTTTAGGGGTCACACTTGCAGTCAGTGTGGGGTTACTAAACCATATACTGGGGACAAATTTATACCAGGCAAAGTCAGCAAAACCTGCTTTTGGGGACGTTCTCATTTGTAGAAACACTATAAAAATATAGTGTATAAGGTTGTATAAAATTGTAAAAATGCAGAAAGTTTTCTGTTGGGGGTAGAGTGTGGGTAAGGGTTAGGTTATAGTGTTTATAACTAGCTGTGTATAAAAACAGTTGAAGTCTATGGAGTGTGTGTGTGAGTGAATAAGAGAGTGAAAGGTTTATGTGTGAGAGACACACTGGGCTCTTGTCTGTTGGCTGTGTTGTTGTGTTGGGGTGGAGCTGCCCACAGAGACTGTAAACATGAACAGAGAGTTATTTAAAGTTCAGGGGCAGGTAGCTGACGCAGTGTCGCTGGACGGGCGTGAAAATGGACGTGAGGAAACATCTCTTTACTGTGTCGCATTTTAATTTCTGTATTCTGAAATAGAATACGTGAATATTTATGTTGTGTGTCATTTCTGTGTGTCGTTGTGTGCCGTTTTATTCCAAAAATGTTTGTTTGAAGAGTTTTTTATGGGGATTTTTCATAATACCTAAATTCTTCAGTTGAAAAAAAATGCATTTTATGATTTAAGTTTTATTGACATTGTAAACATGAATTCCTCACCCTTGACTTGTTTTTCTTGACTTCTGATTTGATCTCTCTCTCTCTCTCTCTCTCTCTCTCTCTTAGGTCGTGTTTCTGGCCTGGAGGACGAGTTAAAGCATATGAAAAGTTCTCTTTCAAAGGCTGAAACAGAGAAAAGACAGTTACAAGAGGACTTCACTGCTCTGGAAAAGGTTTGTGTGTGTTAGCAAGTGACTGAATTATTTACTTTCTCAGCATGTGAGGGTCTGTTTTTGCGAACCTCCATTAATATTGTGTCTTCACCTGCAGGAGAGAAGCAAGCAAGAGATTGATCTCACCTTTAAACTGAAAGCTCTTCAACAGAATCTGGAGCAGGAGGAGGCGGAGCATAAAGCCACCAAAGGCCGATTGGCCGACAACAACAAAATCAACCAATCCATCGAGGAGGCCAAGTCTGAGGCCCTCAAAGGTGCCAAGATTTGCCCGATTCCAAACGACGCTCTTAGGAATAAAACCATGTCTCTGCATGAAAAACAAATTCGTGTGATGTTGTAACATTATGTCATTCCAGAAAGACTTTCCCGCTTTCTGTTCTCTAGCTGAATGAGTAAATTTTTCCGAAATTCTGGTGCCGTGATTCAGACGGAATTGGTGACTGTGTGTGTGTGACAGATATGGAACGTAAGCTGTTAGAAGAACGTTCTACAAAGCAACAGTTGGAAAGCAGAGTGATGCAGCTGGAGAAAGAGAACTCAGTATTAGACTGTGATTACAAACAAGCCAAACATGAACTTATGGAGCTCCGCACACTGAAGGACAAACTCACTGAGGAGGTACAACTGTCTGTCTGTCTGTCTGTCTGTCTGTCTGACTGTCTGTCTGTCTGTCTGTCTGACTGTCTGACTGTCTCTCTGTCTGACTGTCTGTCTGTCTGTCTGTCTGTCTGTCTGTCTGTGTGTCTGTCTGTCTGTCTGTCTGTCTGTCTGTCTGACTGTCTCTCTGTCTGTCTGTCTGTCTGTGTGTCTGTCTGTCTGTCTGTCTGTCTGTCTGTCTGTGTGTCTGTCTGTCTGTCTGTCTGTCTGTCTGTCTGTCTGTCTGTGTGTCTGTCTGTCTGTCTGTCTGTCTGTCTGTGTGTCTGTCTGTCTGTCTGTCTGTCTGACTCATTCTGACAGGCTGTAAGAGTGAAATGTATGTAAACACAGAATACAGAACACTGGGCAGATTAGTTTGGAAATAAAGACTCATGGTTTCCATCCATTACAAGGCAACAGTTGCAGGTTATTATAAAATAATGTTACGTAAGTTGAACTACAGCATGTCAAAATTGCTCCATTTAAAAGTCATTTAGCCAAACGCGTACTTAAGTAAAAGTTTAAAAAATGTTACTTTTTGTATATGAATTTTGCATGTACAAATTTTGTATGTTTACTTGGCTAACAACTTGATGTAAGAAAGTAACAAAAACGTTATTATAATGTATATATATATATATATATATATATATATATACAGTAGATTTTGCATTAAGAAAAATGTGTGTGTGTGTGTGTGCGTGTATGTGATGTGTGTGATGTGTGTGTGTGTATGTGTGTGTGTGTGCGTGTGTGTGATGTGTGTGTGTGTGTGTGTGTGTGCGTGTGATGTGTGTGCGTGTGATGTGTGTGTGTGTGATGTGTGTGTGTGATGTGTGTGTATGTGATGTGTGTGTGTGTGTCACAGGTGGAGGTGTTGAGCGTGCGGGTACAGCAGGAGACTCAGAGGAAGACTTTATGTCAGGCTGATCTGAAGGTTCAGAGGCAGGAGATCAGCACTCTGCGTTCCTCTGAGAAACAGCTGAAGCAGGAAGTCAATCATCTGCTGGAGCTCAAACTCAGCCTGGAGAAACAGAATCAGGAGCTGCGCAGGTGAGCGCAGAAATAAGCTTCACAAACTCATGTTTGATCATTAAATGCCTTCTTTTAAAAGATACTCTTACATGTAAGAATAATGTTGCTGTGCAACACAAACAATGATCAACATGCATTAAACGTAAGCGTTGTATTCTCCGTCCAATCAGAGAGAGAGAAGAAGCTGACATACAAATTAAAGAGCTGAAGGACCAATTGGAGTCTGAGCAATACTTTACAGTACGTCTGCTGGAGCTAAGCTTGTTTTAAGCTAGTTGTGGAATTGTTTGTGTTTGTTTTCGAACGTGTCTTTTTTATTTCAGAAACTGTATAAGACTCAGATTCGAGAGCTGAAAGAGGAAAATGATGAAAGGACGAAACTCTACAAAGATGCTCAGCAGAGACTAGAGGATCTGCAGGAAGAGAGGTGTGTACTAGTGCTAACATTTCAGTCTTTCAAAAAGTTTTAGGCAGTGCTCCTCCTAGTGGTTGCGTTATAGAAAAACACTAAGTTAATTTAGCCCCATCTTGACCCAGTAATGAAAACCAAGCCATATTCAAGTAAACCTTTAAAAGTATCAATTATTCAGTCAGTGCAGAAATGCAAATCAGATAAATAAGTGTGAGTAAATAAGATCAAAAGGATGTTTGTATGTACAGACTGATGTGTGTGTTTGACAGGGAGTCATTAGCATCACAGCTGGAGGAGAGTCTAAAGAAGGCCGATTCTGAACAGCTGGCGCGCTCCATCGCTGAAGAGCAGTTCTCAGACCTGGAGAAAGAGAAGATCATGAAGGAGCTGGAGATCAAAGACATGATCGCCAGACATCGCCAGGAACTCACGGAGAAGGACAACACCATCAGCTCGGTGAGAGAGAGAGAGAGAGAGAGAGAGAGAGAGAGAGAGAGAGAGATTATACGAATGAAGTGATGTTAACTGGCTTTGCTCTTCTGTGTTATATAAGCTGGAGGAGTCAAACCGCACACTGACTGTGGATGTTGGCAACCTGGCTAATGAGAAAGAGGAACTCAACAACCAGCTGAAACATCTACAGCAGCGTGAGTGGACCACACAAGTAATGGATGAGACAGTGATGTCATATAGCCAGTATGATGTCATATAACCAGTGATCTCATGTGTTTGCAGGGCTGGAGAGGGCCAAAGGAGAAGAAAAAGAGATGAAATCTGTGAAGCTCTACCTTGAGAAGCAGATACAGTCTGAGAAAACCCTCAAGATTCAGGTGTGCCTGAATATTGCACTGTTTGCATTTAACCAATGGTGTCACTTGGGGGCGTGGCTATCTGTCTGTCTGACCAATGGCAGAGGGGGGAGTGTGCTAACGTGTCTGAGGTCATTCTCTGTATTTTAGGCCGTAAACAAGCTGGCGGAGGTGATGAAGAAGACCGGCGACAGACAACGGCAAGGTCAAGACACCGACGTCCGCAGGAAAGAGAAGGAGAATCGACAGCTGCAGTTGCAGCTGCGCACGGAGAAAGAAAAACTCAACAACACCATCATCAAATACCAGAGAGAACTTAATGACATGCAGGCCGTAAGTGACACGCTAGAGAAATGTTCGCAACAGATAATAAGTTAATTCAATGCAGAGTTAAAGGGGTTCCTACGTGTGTTTTTAACTAGTTAGTTAAAAATTAGTTAGTTTGTGATGTTGCTGTTTGAGCATAAAAAGTTCATCTGCAAAGGCAGATATTTAGAAATCGCTTTATAAGAACTACATCTAACCACCTGTAGGGACTACAATGAGCTTCTTCCTGCGTTTGTGACATCACAAAACACAGAAGATAGATAAACCCCGCCCCCGTAAATCCACAAGACCGAAACAAAGAATACAAGTTGCTGTTATTGTGTGCTGGAGCCATGCTGACAAAAGCTAACCAATCAGAACCCATTCAGTATTTTAGAAGGCGGGGCTTCATAGAACCAGGAACTCAACAGTGCATTTTGACAGACTGGGAAGTGAGGTGCAGCAATAAGTTAAAAGGCACAATAGGACCCATTTAACTCTTCTACATACTATAGAAATGGCAGTTTTTATACTGGAGGTGGGTCTCTGTTTGTAGATGATCGCTGAGGAGTCTCAGGTGAGGCTGGAGCTGCAGATGGCTCTGGACAGTAAAGACAGCGATATCGAGCGTCTGCGCACTCAGCTCACGACGCTCAGCATTCACTCTCTGGACACCACCAGCATCAGTAGCACCGGCAATGACCTGGACACCGATGACAGTTATCCAGGTAACTT
>JAZGTK010005099.1:0-23064 GCA_036877625.1 Ambastaia sidthimunki
GTATATATGCCTCTTTAGCTTTCTTAATGTAAAGATTGTCCAGTTCTAATTGTAGAGAGACCATTTTGGTTTTTTCAGTATCATTCAAAGTTGAGCCACAACTCCAGCCTGTCTGGCGGGCGCGTGACGTCATCGGTACGCGACGGCAGCGCTGCAGGAATGAAAAGATGCAAGAGGAGGGAAAGAGAAGAGAGACAGAGAAAGAAAAGAAGAGACAGTGTGAGAAAGAGTCGACTGATGGAGAGAAAAGAAGGAGGAGGAGTGCCGAACCCGTCGCCGAGGTGAGACCCATTTCTGAAGTCAATCCTAAAGTGAAACAGCCCGAGTCAGCAGAGTGTGCGCTAAAATAACTAGCGTCTAAACCAGCAGCCGGGCAGTGTAAGAACAGCTGGTTATCTTACTGGTGTCCAAACCAGCAACTCAATAGTGTAAGAACAGCTGGTTATCGTAATGATCAGTCTCCTTCAGACCTAAACGAGAACGTTGAGGAATATTTCTGAATCCTACTTCACTAACATGAAATCTATAACCAGCCTGAAACCAGAATGAAAGCCTTTTAAGATGTTGTTAATTACTCTAAAATACACAATCTAACATCTGCGGTTTATAACATGTAATGGTGTTTTAAAACTTGCTAAATTGTGTTTTTGATATATAAAAAAATTAAGTTCTTTGTAATGACATAACTAGACCAACTAGAAACAGTTATTTTTACTGTGGGAGAAGAGTCATGGCAACTGTGTTTCTAACACAAGTTCGTTTGCGCAATTAGCCACTTAAAAATGTATTTCATTAATGAACTGTGTTTGTTTACAGCATGTTCAGTTCTCATCAAATTCACATTTTCTGTGACTGTAGTCCATCTGGATCATTTGAAAGTTGTTTGTTACTGAAGTTTATTTATTTTAGCTGTGCGCCTGGAGGGCCAGTGTCCTGCAGAGGTTACCTCCAACACTTACACCTGAACCAGCCAATCAAGGCAGATTTCCAGAAATTTCCTGTCAGGTGTGTTGAGGCCAGGTGGAGCTGAACTCTGCAGGACATTGGCCCTACAGGACAGAGTTTGGACACCCTGCTTTATTTGATTGGCACATGTCGGCGTGAGTTTGTTCTTACGTTACTCTTATGTACTGTTGGTTCTGGTCTGTGTGTTTATTAAAGGAGCCCAGAGAGAAGCTGGGACAACCGGAGGTTCCTCAGGAAACCAGTGATCTGGAAGAGGGTGGACTGGACCTAAACAGGTCATTCAAAGCCATCAGCGCCTACATGCAGGACCGCAGAGAGATGCTGGAACAGTGTTTCCATGTGCTGGGAGAGAATAAACTGCAAAAGATGCTTCCAGATGAGCTGAAGGTTTATCTTTGAGATTTATAATGCTTGATAACTCAGCTGCTGTGGCCTGCTGGTGGAAACTGTGTTGCTGTGTGTAACATTCTCGGATGGGTTAAAGAAAACAATGCAGTGTAATGACAGGCACTGAATCCTGTGTGTCAGCTTGATGCTTAACTGCCTGTTTTAATTTCTGCAGGACTGCTCCTTTAGTGAGATTAAGACACTCTGCTGGGATCAGTTACAGCAGCTTTCGGACCTTCATCTGCTGGAGATTTTGGAGGGTAAGACTGAAATTTACACTGGATTTGAGTTTTTTCTTTGTGTTGCCAGACACTATTTCGTTCCTTATGCAGAGAGACTGTAACCAGTGTGTTGCATTTATTTTGTTAAGGAGACCCACTGATAACTTTGTGTGTGTGTGATGTCATGATGTTGTGTTCATGCAGGTAAAGAGTTAACAGGCACTGCAGAACCTGAAGACAAGAGGAACTCTACAGACAGCCAGTCAGTGATCACACTCTCACATCATTATAAATCATCTTCTCCATGTGATTAGTATTTTATCAGTTCTAGAAGACATCTACAACTATACATCTCCAGTTTTATATTATATAAGTGGTTTATATTAGCATGTATAAATAAGTTTTGGTAACAGTATTATAAAAAATACAGGCAGGACAGTATTGTGGACTCAACATCCTCTCTGAAAGAAAATCCTGAAACAGATGAAAAGCAAGGTAAATAAATAATAGATTTCAAAATACCATTCTGACTGTATTACTGATCGAATATCTGAGTTTGATGAAAGTGTGTATGTGCACATGTCAGGTGCAGGTTCTGAAGAAGACAGTGATGTTCTGAGCATCAATGCAGATATTGATGACAGTGACATTGAGGGTCATAAAGATGCCAAACTTGAAGAAGCTGCACTCAGAGAAGAAGCTCCACCCCCTACCACAGCTGTCCAATCGGCTGAGCCCAAGCTTCAGCTGGACATTGACAGAAGCGTCAGTGAGATTCTGGCTCTGACATCCTCTGATGGTAACAACGATCTGATGGCAACATCACTGGAGACATCAGATGCATCAGAAAAAGCTGATGCAGGTTCGGGCAAGCAGCCGTCTGCACAGCAGCTGGAGTTACTAGAGCTGGAAATGAGAGCAAGAGCCATTAAAGCCCTGATGAAAGCCAGTGAGATAAATAAGCGCACAGACTGCGGACTGCACTAAAGTGTGCTGACTGCGCTGTTTTCAAAAACACTTCCAGACACTCCAGGACACGTTTAGATACAACCCAGAGAATGTGGTTTGATTTTAGTTAAATCGTTTGCAAATCAGTTTAACCCAAAATGATTTTCTGTTGTTCCAGTGGTGACTGAAAAATGGATTTGAAATGTCCTAAACGTTTGAAACTTGTAGTATTTAGTTATTAAAACAGTTTTGTTTTTAGCATCTGAGTATTCATTAGATGGTCAGAGGGGAAAAGCTGGTACAAAGATGAACAGTAGTTTTTTTTTTAAATTTGTATAATCCTTGCTTGTAAACCATGACAAAAGGGATTCCTTTAAATGACTATTTATGTAAAGAAAGAAGGGTTGAACAAAAAAAGGTTTAAATAACCAAAAACGAGCAACTTGTGGGAAAGAAAAAAAGCAAGAAGGGGGAGAAAACTAATGCTAAATGCCATGTTCTCTATATAGAGAATCCCAAATGTATTTATTTTTTTAGACAACTGATAGGTCATTTGATGTCCCATAAATACCATATTGCCACCTCAGAATGCAATAATTTCTATAATTTTCTTTAATCCTAACCTTCTTCAATCCTAACTTAATTCCTAACCTAACCCAGGGCAAAATCGGTTTATTTAAAAGATAGAGTTTAACAAAGCAAGAGCTTAAAAGCGAAAAATCACAAGTGGTAATAACAGACAAAGTTTGTCATTGTAAATAAAATATTTAAAAAAAACTCAAAATTAAAAATGCAAATTAAAAGGACACCAACATTTCAATTACAGATCAACAAAATAAATATTCAGTCTTTTTTTTTATTGTATTATTTTTTTTACAGTCATACATTTTATTGTATGAACATGACATTGTAACAGAGTAAAATGAATTATGCTATCAAGGCATCGTCTATTGTTGCCAAGGCCTTCATTAGCTAAATCATCTACATACGTTAAAATAAACTAAGAATGGAAAATACTTCTATAGCATTTATTTATCTTAATGTTATTTTTAACATTAAAATCAGAAGTAGCTTATAAGTAAAAAATAATTAGCAATAGGCTGTTGAATTAGATGAATAATCTACACTAAGGTGATAATGCAAATATTCCTGTAGCTCAACTGGTAGAGCATTGCGTTAGCAGCGCAAAGATTGTGGGTTCTATCCCAGGGAATACAAGTACTGATAAAAATGTAGACCTTCACTGTCACAAGTCATTTCAGATAAAAGCGTCTGTAAAATGTAAATGTTTATTTATTAAGTACAGTGGCTAGTTAGCGAACATGTTTAGCTACTAAACATTTTACATTTAAGCATTTGATAGACAGTGTATTCTGACTTCACACTTCTTATTAGTACATGCCTCCCCAGGAAATCAAACCCATAACCTTAGTATTAGTTTACTAGTATATTAGTTATATTATTATAACTTAGAACGACATTAATGGACTGCTAGAATCAAAGCAACAATTCAGATGGAAAATCTGTATTTATGCATTTAGCAGATGCTTTTATTCAAAGCAAGCTACAGTGCATTTAAGGTATACAGTTTATTCAGTACAGCATTTGTGTTCCTTGAGAATTAAACCCATGACCTTTGCACTGCGAACACAAGGCTCAACCTGTTCAGCTACAGAAACACAGGATTGTAACCCTAATCCTAAATCAAACAACCTTATTACAATGAAAACAGATAATACATTAATACAAATGAGCATTGATTTCAAATGATTACAAATGCACAAAATCCAATTAACGTTAACTTCGTTTCCTTTTTCTGTAGGTATTGATGGCCAGCAGATGGAGACATTTTACATGTTTTCATGAACTAACGGTTTTATAAGCGGTCCTACATTCATTCACAGGTTATATTGACTTTTTGAGAAATAAATCTTACGTGTATGTATGTAATGTAATGTGTATCAGAATCAAGGCTAAATGACGTATGCTAATGTACATACCACACGATAATTACTGAGTGCTCCTGTGAGATTTAACCATTGAAAATGTTCCGTTTATAATAATAAGTCCAGGTTTTTGTCTATGTGCAGAAAATCAGTATGGTTTCATTCAGAGGACACTGGAAAGAGTGAGTGAGCCCCACCGACAGATGGGAGGGACTCTCTCTCTCTCTCTCTCTACCATCGTTCCTGAAACTTCTCTGCTCTGAAAACACGCTTTGCTTGAAGGATTTTTCTTCTTGTGGATGTTGAGAGACAATCAGGAGAATGTAGTGAGAGCGACTGAAGTCATGGTGAGTCTTTTATTTACATTACACAGTTATTTATTTAAAACGGCCTTTTAACCACTTAAACATGAGCAAAGCGACGTAAACGAGACGATAACACGATACGGTGTCGTAAAAGTATGAGAAACGAGTACGCGCTAGTACGGAGAGTATGTTACAGTCAGTGTAAGTCTCATACAGCTGCAGAGTGGAGCAATCTGACTCTCTTTGTCTGAATTCAGTTGAGCTTTAAAATAGCGTCATAACCATTGTTACAAGAATAAAGTTCATTAAATAAAATGAAAGAGTTTATACAAGTTTCTCTCGAATAAATGATTGCTGTTTTACATTAGTAACAGTTGATTTGGCGCTAACCCTGGTTACCATGGTGAATGTATGTGAGGGATACAGCGGTGGGAATCCCCCTCATCATCTCACGAGGAAACGGTGCATGATCAGACATTAACTAGCTAACAGGGAACGTTCTCAGAACATTTTCTGAGAACGAGTGAGTGACCCACAGATAGGTAGTTATTAGTAACACACACACACTAAGATTCTTGAATTTTTTCCTTAATGCAAAGCAGGTGTTGACAATGAGTGTTGATGTGTATGGAGAAGCAGACAGAGTGACAGTGTCTACTGTGTGGAACAGGGTGGAGCCGTCTGGCAAACAGAGAGAAAACTGAGCAGTCGTGATGGTGGTTTGGGTGATGTTGCATTTTCCACATAGAAACAGAAAGCGATGATTCACTTTTAGCTGGGAGAGTTGAAAGTCTATGGAAAAACATAAACACACGATTTGTTTCTCTGTATAAGTGAGGACATCTCATTGACATTGACTACTGTTTTCATACTGTGATATTTTCTATCCTCTAACCATCACACCAATTCTGATATTATTAGATTCATTTAGTAATTTATTAGACATTTTTATTTGTTACAGTAGAATGTTAATATCCTTACACGCCTATTTGTGATGTGGCACTTTCAGTGTCACAAACTTTTCAAATTTGGCCTTGACATACATAGCCAAGCCTGCCATATTCTATAAATATACTGACTATATATATATATATATATAAATATATATATATATATATATATATATNGCTTTAATTTTAAGTAACATTAGCACAGACACTTGTTGTGGCATGTGAAATAATAAAACACTAGAAACGTTGGTGTTGGGACACTTTGTGGTCATCAGATCTAGTGATGATCTGTGTGTTGATCTAACCCTACACCTGTGGTCACTCTGCTGCAGTAGAACACCTGAGTGAACCTGAGGAGAACTGACCTCATACATCCAATAAAAATCACCACAACACCAGTTTGCTGAAGCTGCTTCAGGAACGATGCTGCAAATTCAGTTAGTCGTAAGAAAAGCACATGCTGTGGAATTGTATTACCTGTTGGGTCAGTTGTGGTCTACTGGACAGAGCGTTGGACTTGTAACAAGAAGGCTGCTGGTTTAATTCCAGTGCCGGCAGGTAACAAGCTTTGAGCAAGACCCAACCCTTCCAGCTCCAGGTGCTGCAGTGTTTCCCACTGCTCTGGGTTCATGGGTGTTCATGGTCTGCAGTGTGAGTCTTTACCACTCACCAATGTGTGTGTGCATTAACTGGATGGGTTATATGTAGAGGAAAAATTCTAAGTATGGGTCACCATACTTGGCCAGCACCCACATTTAAATTTTGTACAGTAACTTTACACAGATCAGTTGAGGACGGTAGAAATATTGCAGAGGATGATGTAATGCATCTTTAAAGTGTAAACATGCTTTATGCTAATTATATTTGCAACTGGTTTGAGTCTTTGGGTGTGCTTGCATTGTCTTTTTTTATATAAAATTAAGCTTCACATCTTTGGGCTGCCGTAGTGTAACTTTAAAGTGATTTAAACTGTCAATAATGTTTATATCTAGCTGACTAGACAATAACACATCCAAGTCAATGGTAAAGTCATTTTGAAGCTAACTATGACCCTCTGAAGCGCTGATGTTTGGTCAACAGTCGTCTCATATCAAGCTTTGTTTTTGAATACCTGTATGTTCTTAGAGATCCTTAAAGTTCTTAGAATCCTAAACAACTATCTCACATCTTTCTCACTCATCTGCCCACATGCCTGCATCTGTATTCTATCTCTGTGTCTCTCTTCCTGTGTCTCTCTCTCTCTCGTCTCCTTTGTTAGGGGCTGCTGAGAAAGACAGGAAGTTGAGCGGAAAAAAATAATACTGCTTGGCCTGTCCGATCATACTGGACATACACACATATACACACAGAAATACATTTGCAGAACTGTGGGTTTATAAGGGTGAGCTGTTGCTGTATATGATTTTTCCCTCTTTGATAAAACCAATTTTATAGCAATAACTTTATAGCAATAACATTTTATAAAACCTGCTGCAGACACACATTTACTTATCTGTCTAAATGGGTACATTTCATAGACTTCTATTGTTTTTATTAGGCATGTGCCGATCCAATATTTAGTATTGAATCTGTCAGATACTGAACAAAATGCTAGATCGGCTATCACCACAACCAAAATTTGATCCACTATGACGTAAATATTTTGTAGCGACAGCTACACGGTAAAAAGATCTGCTGTGTATAAAGCTTGGGAACTACGTCATTGCACATGTTTTAGGACACGTTCATCAGGATATTAGTGCGCAGCGACAATAAACAGAGAAAAATAATAATGAACGAAGATCAAGTGCAGAATTATAGAGAAAAATATAAAACTATATAGAGAAAAGCTCAACAGGGAAGCAAAAGAGCTGAACTCAGATAAATAATCTTTCGCTTATTATGTTTACTTATTGCTTTTGTAACAGGTGGTATGTTTTTAGTGGTATAATACAAACTTTAACATCTACTTCCAATTTTACACAGTATACATCAGCGCTGCCGTGTCCTCAAGTCCCTACATGTGTGTGTATGTGTGTGTGTGTGTGAGACAGACCCACTGGATGTAGTACAGAACACAACGACTTCTGCACAGCAAATAAAACAATGGCAAGTTATTTATTAAGTTATAAGTTATTTATTATTTTTGATTATATTAACTTTTATATTAATGATTTATATTAACGATTTGTTTTATAACAATTGTCATCTGTTTATCTGTTGTTCTGAAGGTTTACACGCAAACTTTTGATTAACTTAACTGATTTGATTAACTTAATGGAACTGTATCGTCCCATTTCCAAATTTGTCCCCGATATGTGATTAAGTAATAAGTAACCTGTTATAGTAATTGTTGTGGTCTATTCCAGATTACAAAGGCAACTTTTTAAAGGTAAAACTACTATAATAAAATATGAACAAAAATCATTTAATATGTGGTTATGGAATGACGTGCAGATACAGTTAAAGAGTGGAAGTTTACCCGTAATGTAGCTCTTAAAATGTTTGACAGTTTTTGTGCACTCTGAGGTTATATGACTGAGGAACAGACTGAAATGAAATGTAAGTCATAGTTTACTGTGAATCTTCTGCTCTTCTAATAATCATTCATTGTTCCTCATAATTCTGTTTCAGTGAGGTTCTTTCTTTCCTGCCATTTTCTTTCTGCATTTTTCTTTCCTCACCCTCCCCACTAGGCCAAACTTTCTGGCCTTCCTGGCTCACTTTCCCTAGATATCCCCCCTCTCTTACTCTATCTTTTGTTTATTCTTCCTGCTACTCAATGGGTGGGACAGACTTCTAAGAGCATAATGTGTGTTTCATAAAGACGCTCCAGCATAATTGTTGTCAGATGATTTTTAGCAGTAGTTCTTCTGAAAAGAAGTGTTTATTCATGGAAAGAGGAAGACTGTGAGGGGGAAAAAGAAATGAGAGGAAAATGTTATGGGTTGCCATGACGACAGAGCAGCAGTAAAGTAAACAAAGTGAAGTGTGTAAAAAAGTAAAGTGTGTGTTTATTGGTCAATGAGTTTCTCAGGAGGACATCACAAAACACCAGCGGAAGAACGATTTTTATGTAACTTGTTAAATTCAGTTCAGTTTAAATAAGAATGGATTTGTTAACTTTCACACAGCAATGCTCTCTGTTTGTTTTTAATTATTGTTGGAAAACTACTTTAAAACAATAACAAAACAATAACTTGTAACCAAGTTTAATTTTAGACACTTTAGCGCACTACAAGCTGCTGATAAAAAAAGCTCACTACATTAAAGCTATTTAGATGGCCTTTTGTAAACTGTATTATTATGTATTTGAATCAGAAACAATGAGGGATTTTAGATGAACAAATGGTGACAGCATTCAACCTGAAATTAAAACTGAACTGGACTGGACCTGCACATTTAACTTTGAAAAGAACACAAAATGACATGCAGGAACTTCTGTGCAGACACACGAATCAGTGAATCATTACCTTTTGAAGAACAAACAAATACACTGAAATGAATCAGGCTTTCCAGCGCTACAGAGAGAGAGAGAGAAAGAGGACAGTTTGATTATTGGGTCTGGTGGTGATATGTACATATCTTTGACCATTGCATTGATTTAAGCTATCACAGCTGGCTTAGCCATGTGTTGAGCAATGTTGGAGCAATTCTCTGTTTGATGAATCTGTAACAATTAAAATGCAACGTGTTGTTGTTGCGGAATTCAGTTCAGCTATGTGCTGCAGCTGATTGGTTATTGCAGTCACTTGCAAGGGGCTGGCTTACTCATGGCCAGCCCTACTTCATGATGAGTGTTATCAGACCAGAAACACACGTTTATGAATTCAGTTCAGCTATTGAGGGGCTTGTGATGACCATGTGGCTCACAGCAAGTTTGAGATGCTCGCTGGAACACAAAACATGAATATCAACATCATTATTGACAATCATGACTGATATTGTAATCATTATTGATATTGTTATGTTTATTGATATTGTAATCATTATTGATATTGTTATGTTTATTGATATTGTAATCATTATTGATATTGTTATGTTTATTGATATTGTAATCATTATCGATATTGTTATGTTTATTGATATTGTAATCATTATTGATATTGTTATGTTTATTGATATTGTAATCATTATCGATATTGTGATCATGATTGATACTGCATTTACATTTTCATTACATTATACATCCAAATTCTAATATAGGCCCCACAGAAAAGTAAGAAGAGAACAGTTTGTAAATTATTATGGCCTGAGATGCTGAGATATGCTCCAGCCCACCTGAAGAGTGCGTTTAGGGAATAGATGGATAGATGGGATGTGTTGTGCATTTAATATGTAGTCTTCACTTTCATGGGCGTCTCGCATAATTTGATGAACGTCTGCCCACTTCCGTGATTTGTCCAAATATCAATACAGATATGAATAATTTTGAGGTGCTACAGATACAAATACAGATATGAATAATTTTGAGGTGCTACAGATACAAATACAGATATAATAATAATTTTGAGATATCTATATGATACAGATGTGGTCTCTGCTGCACACCCCCACTTCACACATATCTCGCTGTGAATTTGTCTTGTATAAACGAGGTGGCTTATATGTCTAATGTGAAGGATGTGTATTTCAGGGCACAGAGGCAGTAGAGGACTGTGTGCAGGGGGCGCTCTCCTCCCTCTACCCTCCTTTTGAAAGCACTGCTCCTCCTCTCCTCTCTCAGGTGAGACCATCTGTCTCTCCTTACTGAACTTGTCCTTAATACCGGTCAAGCTAACATGTTGTTATTATACAAACATACCCTAACCTAACTCGATTGTAACTTAATTATAAAACCTAAGCAATCACCTAGCAACACCCTAACAATACCCATATTTTAATACTTAAAGACTCCTTTCTAATTGTGAAAGAGATTGTGTGTATTGTATGTATTGCAGGTGTTCTCTGTACTGGAGTCAACATATCAGCATGACAGTTTGAGGTATCTTCTGGATTTCTTCATTCCTGCCAAACACCTTCTGCACAGACTGCAGCAGCATGCATGTGTAAGCGCTCTCTTATTAATGATGTTCGCTTAGGCAAGCATCAATATTACTATAAGTAAATAAACCATTTAGCCGTAATATTAAACTAGTTGGAATTACACTATCGTTAGAGTGATACCTATTACCTACATTTCTTTAAAAATGTAAAAATCTAGATGCTAATAGTCACTGTGCACCACTTATTGTTCTAGTCTATTCCTTAAACACACACACAGTAAGCATTTGTATAATGTTTACAAGTAAAATGTTTCTTGTTCACTCTGAGACTCTCTCACACTTACATAAACACATGACACACACACATTCCCAGCCGACTTTGTTTTCATTGTCGCTATGAGAAGCTGCCAGGGACAAGAGTTTCAGATTGAGTCATGATTTTAATTCTTACCATATGTGTGAGTATGTGAGAGGACTGAGAAACACTCGGGAGTGTTTGCTTGAGAAGTGGGGGGAGGGATAGACAGACATAACACTGAGGCACATTGAGAAAGAGGTTGAAGGAAAAGTGAGGGGTTGTTACTTGAAGAAGGAATCATTCTTTAGTACCGAAGATATTTCTGTATCTTTAGAAATGGGTGGAACTTTAGAGAAGGAGGGGATGATATAAGAGGGGAGGAGCATGAATTCCTCAATATAATTTGATTATGATCCTGTGAGTGGGCATGGGTGAGGGGGGACACGTCATGGGAGAACTGGGCCTGTACACTGAAAAGAACTAGTCTGCTTTTAGACTTCGAGTTATGAGGTAAGTTGACACTTTCCCATGGAGGAACTGAGAATGCATGCAGTGAATACAGGAGATATGTGTACAATCTGAAACAGAATTCAGTATGTCAAGATGCAGACAAACGTTAGGTGATGAACAGTGCTGCACAAAAAAACTTTACTAAAACTTTTACTACTCCCAATTATAGGTGTCTTCCCATTTACACTCTCAGTAATTTTCATGCTCAGTAACAAGTATAGCTGTATCTTCCACATAAATCAGAGGTTTTGCCTAACTAGCCTTGACCAAGACAGGACTTCAAGTTGGGCACTTAGTTTCTAATTCTGTGGTTTTGCTCTAGATATTCTTTTTCATAATAAAGCCTTATTAGTACAAAATCCAGCTTCACATAACTGTATAGTAAATGTTCAATTTGTTCTGACAGTGGTTAGCATTTTTCATTTTGTGATGCATTGTGATACGTATGTGATGACTAGTAGGGACAAGGTCTATGGGTCTATGCATTGACTAGGAGCATAGATTTGAATCTTAATCTTTTAAAGTGTTCAATTAGTTTTTTTTCTTCAAGTCTCAGTATCTAGGCTGCCTCTTCGTGCACTCTGGTTGGCCTCTGTGCTTGGGAGAAAAGGTGGTAGTACAACTCTCTACTTTGGATTGGAGACTCTTGCGTAGTACTGACTTCTACCTGCAGGTGGTGCCCTTCTCAACACGTTGCCCCCGCCTTGCTCTTAAGTGCCTTGCACCTGGTGGGCGAAATGTACAGGAGGTCTTAGTGCCAGAATCACAGCACCCGCTAGTTTTCACTGCTGAGTGGCTACACTGCATCAACAAGGAGCGTGGCTGTAAAAGAGAAGGTAAGGCAAAAATTTAGGCATACATTTTTGTCAGCAAGAGACCAGGGCCATAATGGGTTGTGAATAATAGGGCCCTGTTTAACAATATTGGGTGGCAATGCTACAGTTCAACATAGTTTGGAATATTTCATTTTCATATATGTTCTGTTCTTCATGATATGTAAAGCAGTGTCTTTACCTTAACAAAATGGCTGATTGTTGTTATATAAGAGGACTGTCTATACAGTGGACCGTCTTTCATTTCTTAAACATTTTTGTTGTTTAGGTGGAGGATGCCTGGACACCTGTCTGTTGAGTACATCGGACGGCATGGTCCGTATTCCATGGGAAGAGGTGGTCTATCCTAAACTCCTGCACAATCCCTCAGACCCACTCCAAGACAATCCTGACCAGTCCCACATATCAGGGGGTTTGGGCCTCGGCTGGGGTTCCTCTTCCGGAGAGCATGATTCCTGGTCCTGGGATGAAGAAGATGACTTGCCTCCAGATGGGGATGAAGAAGAAATTGAGTCTGCATTGGAACAGCTACGAAGAAGCAGTGATGCCCATCTTGCAGGCGATGGTGCTGGAGATTATGTGGAGCTTCTAGAGCCGCGAGGTGGCCCAGATGGTGGTGCTGATCCTAAACAGCGATATCTGGAGATGCATGGGATTTGTAAAACCAAAACACTACCTCTGTGTAGAAGAGGTAAAGCATTCCGGTTACGGAAGGGGCGGGCGAGAGGGTATGGAAGGACCGAACCTGGTGGAAAGGCTGGAGGTCTGGTACGAAGAAACAGCAGTAACAATGGTAAGGATGGTGCGGTTTCCTGCAGAGATGTAGCTAGCTCTCAGCCTCTGCCTCGTGTCATTGATTTGGGTCGCGAGAGGAGATCCTATCCCCCTTTCCAGGTCTATGATGAAGGTGATAGAGACCCAGTAAGTCTGGAAAGTAGGACTCTTGGTGTAGACTGTCTGGCCAAAGAGAGGAGGCCGGGAGTGGGAAAAGAGAGAGATGGAACTGGGTGTATGCTGCCTTGGGAGGAGAGCCAGAGAGGAGAATCTTCCATAAAGACTGATGATGTAGCGAAGAAGAAAGCAGAGAATCCTGGAAAGGGACAGAGCGACCAACATCAGATATCACTGTTGAGTGATGGTACAACTTTGGCCAGCACTTTAGACAGTGGAAATAAAATCATACCATTAACAAATTCCTCCAAAGGTGTATGTAATGAAGTCATCCCATTACCTGTTTGTGAAGAAACAGAAAACATTGACAAGCAATTGGCTGGTGGATCTGGGAAAAAGAAGACATCCCTTCCAAATTCTCCCTTAAACAATGATGTAGAAAGCAGAAACAAACCCTCAGATGGCATCAAAGATCAGAAAACAGATACAGTTCTGTCACCATCAGCTTCTGTGAGTGCCACAGGGGAAAAGCATGATGGGAAATTGGAGATGTGTGTTTGTCCAAGGGAAAAAGAAGTGAAATCTGGAGGATTCAGAGCACCCAGGTATGGTCATGAAAATGTTTACAGTTTTTAATACAGTATGTACTTGTACTGTATTTCAGTATTTACAGTATGTCCAGTTTTAAGTTCACAGAAATTGTTGATAATCAAACAGATGACATCCACTTGTCTGTCCTCAGGAGGAAGAGGAAAGGCAAAAGAGGCAAAGGGAAGGTTAAATCAAATGGCCGTGTCCCACATAAAGGCAAAGTTGACCACACCACCTCAAAGAACCAGACCAAAGCAACACACCCCAGTAACTTACCCAAACCACAAATGAGACCTTCTAGTCAATCAGAAGAGACTCTTCATCTTTCAGGAGTTTGCAAAAGCAGTGTAACAATCAATAACACAAAAATGCATACAATGTCAGATGCCAAAGATGGGGGTAAGTTCTAATCGGTTTATGCTTATTCAATTGGTTCAATGTCCTTCTATCAAGTAAGGAAATCATTGCTTGCTTCATATTTGGTTATATTCCCAGTTAAATGTGTTGTAGAGAGACAGTCTGCTATATCCTGTCCAGAATGCTCTCAAAAGGAGATGGGACTGTCAGAATCTGCTGCTCAGTTGGAGTTCAAACCATGCCCCCCTCGCCTTAGGGACCTTGATTTCAATCTCCTTCAGTCAGGAAAGCTGATGTTAACAGGTAAATGTGCACGGTCTTAATGCCTTTAACAATGTTTAATTTGTTATTAAACATGCAGTCACTTCTAATTTAGGTACTATGGACCGACTTGGCCGATCATTGGTTGTCACAAAAAGTCACCTCCAAGAAGATGGCTGGAACACAGATGAAATGATTAAAGTGATGTCATGCTATTACACCATCAGCAGGTATGTTACTCAGTTCTTGAGACCATCACATCTTCACTTGAATTATCGCATGAACTGGGTCTCTGAAGGAGAGCAATCTCTGAAGGAGAATGTTGCTAATTAAGCCAAAGTTAGAAGCTGGCCAGGGGCTCTTGTTGGTAAACTCTAGGGCATTTAGTTGTGCAAATGCAGACCAGAGGGCACTATCTCATGACCTTTTCCTCTTCTTGGCTAATGCATGTTCTGTGCTTATTCTGGAAAAATAGACCTATGGCCAGAGAAAAAGGCCTTACTGTGATATCAGACTGCCGAAAATCCCCGCCATCTGAGCTCTGCATCTCTGCACTGAAAGCCTTTAAGGTAGGATGCTGCATTTGCTTAGAGTGTTGAAGGTGTTTTGCTTTGATTTTAACTGATTTATCTGCTTGTGTGTAACAGGGACAAATGGCAGCAGCACTTGACTCGGTTCTTATACTAACTGAGGAGCAAGATGAATCAAGTCAACTTTGTCTGGATGGAATAGAGGTGCATGTTTATAAAAAACATGCTGTGTAATTGTTCAATAAAACAATGACATTGTTTTAGCATAGAGCGACAGTGGACAGTGTACTGGCTAGAATGACTTAAAGAAATAAAAGTTAATTACCTCACAAATGATTAGTTGAATAAAAAAAATGTGTAAAGACACATTTATATTAAGCAAGTTATAAAACAGCACAGAGATCTTAGTTGAGGGTATAGACTGTCTGCAGAGATGAATGGATTTAGCTGGCTTCTCCGCCTCCCCAGACAGTTTATTCAGTTCCTGTGGGAAACATCACTCTGACTGGTGCTCAACCATCTCAGTAGATGGTAGCACTCATTTGCATTAACACTCATTAACTGCATTAACGGATGTTCAACTCTCTCTCTCTCAGGTGCATACAGTGCGAGGTACTGGGATCCTTCAGCAGTTTGTGGACAAGCAGCAGCTACCCAGGGAAATGGGTGGAGATTTTAACCACTCACATGCTGACTGGCTGGCTTTCAGACTGGTAAGCCATTACTTTGTGGTAGAGTTGAAAACACAAAGAAGTCACAACTTAAGAATTAAGAGAAAAAAAACTCTCCATTCTGCCTGCCGCAATTTAACTTGTTTTAGGCATATATCTTTTAATAGAATCATGCACAGTTTGTTTCTCTGTTTGAAAATGCTGTAGCACAGCTTACTTGAGCTTGATTGCCTGCAGTAATGCAATGTTATTATCATGCATTAAATTAAAAGTTTACCTGTGAACACTTGCATTTACTGTTAAATACAGTTGTGACATTTTTTGCATTTTAGTGTTTTGAAGCCCACTGGATGGTGTCATCTTTCAGTTGAAATGATAAAGTAGAAAATGTAATCATTGATTAGAAATTACTGATGACTTTAAGTCTTGCAATCATCAGTTTTTCTAACTAAAAACTTGCCTATTATAATGACCACTGCTGTACTGACAAAACAGTTCCAAAAGCAAAAATCCAAATGACCATATAGGAAGCTCAAGTCCATGTGATTTTAACTCTTAACAACATGGTGTAGTAACAAATTCCTGATGTAGTACCACATTACCCATGATCCTGACATGAGAGACACCAATCAGAACTTTTTTTTAATTAAGCGCTGTTTTTTGTGTGTGTAAACTTAGCACTTGGGATAAATAGATTTAGAATCTTTTCCACAACAAAAAATCTTTACATTTGGAGACTGAAATCAGTTTTATACCCAAAAAGCACCAATGAATGTAAATTTAAATGTTTTACAAATGACCACAAGCCTGACCTAACAGCTTCAGCACAGTAACATGCTTACACGCTACCACTGCTCTGCACAGAGTCTGGAAGAGTTGACTGAGCGTTGTGAGAGCGCCCTCACTCTGCTGGGAGACGCACTGCAGTCTATGGACACAGAACCACTTCCTGACTGCATTATGGTACAGCAATACGTCTTGTTCAACATTTTTGGACTATGTAATATACACTTCTGTATATGATATTTATTTTCCATGAATCTACCCTAGTATAGATAGTAAATCTGTCTTTTTGTCAGGTTGGTTAAAATATTATTTTTCGGTAATTCTGTTTCCACTTCTAGAACGTTCCCCTTAGTGTTGAAAAACACAGACAGTTAATGACGAGCATCCTCACTGACCAACGGCTGACAGAGCTTCAGCAGAGGGGTGGGACTTGGTTGGCAGGTCTGGCCAATGGCATGTCAGGGCTGAGTCAGAAATCACCAGACTGCAAGTACGAACAGATAAATAATTATACGTAATAACTTAACATTCACTAAAATTGAGTTTTGCTAGACATTTATTCATTTTCATTGAATATGTTGAATATGTGGAATAATAAAAAGTAAAATGTAGCAAATCTAACTCTAAGTTTTTTTTGTGGTCTAACTGATAAACACTATGTGCATAACTATTTGCTTTCTGTAGGGCTGCTTTGGCAATGACCTCTAACCTGTATGAAGGCGTTGATGATGCGCTTCACCGGCTGGTGCGTCTGTCCAATCAAAGGGGCTGTGACCTGGAGGCTCTAAAGCGATTGGCTGCGCTTGTGAATAAATTGGACAAGGTAAGTGTGAGTATAAAGACAGCAGAAAGATCTAGTGTTTGCCGAGTGTCCATCAGACAACATTTAGGKATTATKTCAGATGGATTAATAGTTTGAGAGATTAAATTGAGAGCTCAGGAAACTCAAGAAACATTCGGTAATTTATTTTCTTAGAGCAATTAATTTTTTTTTTTTTTTTTAATTTATTAATTTAATAATTAATTTATTAGAGCAAATAAAACAAAGACTTATGATCATATATAACAGTAAAAGCTTGCAGCTTTGTTGTGGGAACATTATAGTTTTGGTTCATTTAATTTAAGTGATTTTTCTGTTAAATTAGCTTCTGTGTGTATTGCATTCAAACTTTTAATAACTTTTGTATGATGTACAATAAGATACTGTTTAAAAAAATTCAAGAACACAATTCTCAGCTAGATTTGGATGTGAGCATAATGAATATGGTATGCATAGAAAAGTATTGTATTTAAGAAATCACCAGTGAATTGTGGCAATTATAACATGAAGGGAAATAATCATCAGCTGTAATGTTTGTCTTAACTGTGTGTTGTCATAACTTTCTTTTCTTTTTTTCTATTTGTGGTATAGTGTGAACGTGAGATACAGCAGGTCCAGGAACAGTTAGAGGAGTACAAACACCCTCCTCTATCTCTCAGCAAACTGTCTCTCAAACAGCACAAATTCAAGAGCTTCAGAGAATCTGCTATGGTGAGTGGGGATGTGGTTTTATGTGCAATGCATCAGGAAAGCGCATTTGAGAATCCAGTGAGCTGACCCTCGGACTGCATGCAAAGCACACTACATAAACAGCATCATAAATAGGCCAGCTGTCACGTCCAGCACGCAACTAGAAACCCTTCGTTGCTAATTCTGACTGTAGCATGTTGCTAATAAGTCCATAATCTAACCAAATTACAATAAGAAGTGATCAAGCATGTGCCCTGTTTGCTCTGAACACCTCAGTGGAAGTTTCAGAGGGGGGATGGATGTAGGGCTTGAAAATAACACTTATTTGGAAAACACTCAAAATTAGAGATTTTTGTCCAATTAAACTCTCTTTAGAATGAGAATGGCCCTCCCCCAATACAACATGCAACCTGACTAGCAAGAAATAAACCATGATTCATGGCTGCAGTGTAACTAAAGTTATGTAACACTCACTGATGAAAAGCAGAAATGAACATCCATGCTGGTTAGTCCTGGTTTGGGGCTGGTTAGTCCTGGTTTGGGGCTGGTCAGTTTTGGTTTGGACTGGTCTAACTGCTGAACCAGCATATTTTTTGATGAAGCTGGCTGGCCAAAGAAGAACTGCTGATTAACTAGTTAAAAAAAACCTGTTGAAGCCACTAACACTGCATTACCAGCGGTTAACAATGAGTGGGAGTTATAGTCAACAGTCAACCTTACTATGAAAAATATGAAATACAGTATGAAAGCTTGACCGCTAGATCACTCTAAAGTGTGTGTGAACCACACCAAAGCGGACACATCTGAATAAAACCCTCCTATTGGGGTCATCCTCATTTGTAAAAACGCTTTAAAAATATAGGAATATTTTTAATATAGGAGATCTAGGATTTTTCAATTGTAAAAATGCAGAAAGTGTTCTGTTAGGGTTAGAGTGTGTGTTAGGGTTAGATTATAGGGTTTATAACTAGCTGTGTATAAAAACAAGTCTATGGAATGTCCCCTTTTAAATAGATAAGTAAATGTGTGTGTACTTACATAGTTTGTGGACAAATTTGTCTACATAAAGTCTTTCCTTATGGACATCTAAGGACTAATTTCTTTGATTCATATGTGGGAAAGGTTAGGCTTTGTATCAGTCAGCAGTATTTATAATTTGCTTATAAAATCATAAATCTGTATGTCCTCATTTACGGTAGATAAATGTGTGTGTGTGTGTGTGTGTGTGATTATAGGAACTTCATAGCGAGACCCTGGTTTTGCTGGCAGAAGTGGAGAGCTGGTCTGAGCTGAACTGGACTGGTTTCAGGACAGTACTGGACAAACTTCCTCCTATTAGGGAAAAAGTGCGAGACATGTCTCACACTCTGTCGGACTGCTGGACGCAACTGGACAACACACAGCGGCTGCTGTCCACACTCACTGAAGTAAAGCACATACGAGATACACACACGCAGTGATACTAAGATTGTAGTTGGTTTATGAATATAGAGTTGACTGAACTGATGATAACTATAACACATTTAAATCATTTAAATAAATGGCAATTTATTTAAATAATTTTAATAAATGGAAACATGCATTAGAAATGTCTGTCATTACGTGTGAAGGCTTGTACCTCTCTCAGTGGTTTATGAGAGGATAATGTATTCAGACTGTCTAATAAAACAGTATTTACTTCTGACACTATGTGACATTTAATTAACACAGTAAACTGGCATTTTTAAAATAAAAATTATTTAGTATGTTTTTAAGAGTCATTTGGTTGATGTGGACACATTATGAGTATAAATTATTTGCAATAATGCCATAAAACAGATCATTAAATCAATAGCAATATTAACAATTTATAAAACCTAAGCCATGTTAATTGTCAGTAGTCTATACCAGCTATACAATGGTTATCAAAAAAAAGAATTGTCATTTGTATCATGGACGTTTAGATCTAGATTTTGTAAGTGCAGCTCATTTCCATTCTTCTCCCCACAGGCATCTCAGTGGTGTGACGTGGTCTCGTCTTCATCTCCTTCGGCTTTCTCCTCCTCTCCTCTCTCCTCCCTCCCCCCCATCCCTCCATCACGTTTTCAGGATGCTCGCGCTCTCGCGCTGGATCTGGGTGGGGGGGCTTTGCTCGACCTCTGGTCTCAGACTCTGGAGCGTTATCAGAAAACGCTGGTGCAGTTTAAGAACCGAATCCTGCAAGCGGAGAGGGGCCCCTCAGTGGCCCAAGGTCAAGAGCCTGACTTGAGTGGTCGAGGGAGAACTTCTGCCCCCAGCACATCCAGCCTGGGGGAGTTAGAGGGGGAGACAGAGCCAGATTGGTGCCCTGGGGCAGGTGGAGAGGGGAGCATACAGTCCTGGGGTTCGTTGGTGTCCCTCTTCCGGCCACAGAACTGCTCAACACTGAAAATCGGGGAGGAGAAGAAGAAGGAGGGTGTCAATGCTGGAGGAGGGAAGTTCCTGCAGAACCTGCTGCACGCTGCCAAGAAAAATGTGAGAATTTGGTTACAAAAATCCTCTGTATTTTTATTTATGTTGTGCTGATTAAAAGCTTCTTTACATCCTGATAGCAATCTCTAAGCAAAGTGATCTAAATATATATTTATAAAAATTCTTCAGTGGAAGGTGCAGGACCATAAACGTTCATTCAATCATTGCCTTTGGCTCAAATATGTGATTTAAAGAACCCGCTTCACTGTCCTGCAGCTGACAGCTGTAGATACTGTGTGCGAGCCTTTTGTGTGTCAAATAAATGTTTACATTTTTGTACCATTAGTTTCTTAAATCGCACATTTACAATATGTCACATTTTGGTTATCAAATGTATTTACGTTAAAAGTTCAGCTAATCTGCTGTTGCACAGATACTGTGTGTTCACACATGCATCACATTATATCTCTGTTTCTATGTACATTAAAACAAATATTTAGTCATTATCAAAGTCATATCAGAGTTATTATAGTTTGGTTTTAGTTTTATTAATATTTTAAATTGGGCTTTGTTAATTCTTATAAGAATTTTAGTTACATTTTTAGCTTTTTTGCTTTTGTAATTTCATTATTGCTTATTTATTTTGAATATTGCTATATAAGTTATGTTTTTATTTATTTTCAGTCAGTAATTTTCAGCTTTCAGTTATGTTTATTGTTAAGGCAACATTTCTAATTCTTGTTTAGGTGAAGTTTTGCAAATAATAATTATACCTATATATTATTTGATTTCAGGAAACAGAAATTTTTAATGGTTATGGTAAAAAATAATACCCTTGGTCTTTATTCCTGTCTGTCCTGCAGCCTACAGATGCCCCCCTCCCTTCCAAACCCCCCCGCAAGCGGCATCCCAGTTTTGACCTACAGGCTCTGCTCGCCCCTCGCCGTTCGGCGGCCGTGTCCAAACCTGTGGAGTCTGCCCCGGGTCAGTCCTCACCGCTGTCCTGGCTAGGCCGCCGGGCACTGACGGACCCTGTCCCGGGATGGAGGGATTCTGCTGGAGGTGGAGGAGTGCTCATCAGGGGAGTGGAGGTCAGCAGTAAGGAAGTGGCGGATCATACGGGCTTGAGCCGCCAACACGTGCTGCTTAGCCGCACTGAAAGAGAAACCGGGCCGGAGAGAGCCGGGACGACTGCACAGAGGTGTGTTTGTTCCCACCAACCCTAAACCAACTGTCAAGACAATTTTCAGGTCTTTATCAACTGTTTTGCTGTCTGTATCAGATTTCAAGAACACTCAAAAAAGAGGCCATTAAAAATGAGATCAAATCAATGCTTTACTGAAAAAGGAAGGCACAGAAACAACAGGAGCCATCTTAATTTAAAGTCACATGATCAACCAAGATTTAACAAATAGTACAGACAAGTAGAAAAAGAAGAACAACAGAGCAGTGTAATGTAATGTACACACAGATTGATGTTATGCACATTAATATAGTAACCGATATCTTTATAGTTATTGTTCTTGTTGTGAACGGGCCGTTACACAGTGTCCTCAATCTTGAAATTGGTTTTGTTGCGCTGCTAAAATTGCTTTAGATAAAAATGTCTGTGGAATAAAAATACATGAGGTGGAGCGTGTATGTGTGAAATCTTCACTTTCTCTATACCAGTAAACTGTATTTACACTGGTGTCGGCTGGTGAGCACCGAGCGGCAGTACGTGGCTGTTCTTAAAGGTGTGGAGGAAAATTATCTGCCCCTCCTGGAATCCTCAGATGCTCCATCCGGACTGAGAGGGAAAACAGAGTCACTTTTCTGTAATTGGAAAAGCCTCTGTGCCTTCCACTCACAGTTACTCCTCCCGGCCTTGGAGGGGGCTCTCACCCAGACACTACAACAGATTGACTGCTTCAGTAAATATGTGAGTGACAAAGTTAGAAGGTTAACTCACTGTGATCTATAATGAGGAAATGGTGAATTATGTTCTGTAAAATGGGAGGTATACTGACCAAAAGCTCTCTCCCACAGAAGGATCAGTTTCTTCTGTATTCCCATTACATCCATCTGAGACCTGAGACAGATGCTCTGTTGATCAGTCAGGCTGCTGACTTCTTCAGGGTGAGAATCAACAGCTGTTTAATTCATCCACCAACTTCTTCTATCACCCACCATTTGCATTATATAGAACAGAGCAACAAGGACATTCTTTTGAATTAATGGGTTTTCAGCTGTTGATGAATTAATCCTTTAAGAAATAAAAAAAGTTAGAATGGTTGATTTACTCAGTCTCTCTCTCTCTCTCTCTTTTTCTCTTTCCCTCTCTCCCCATGCAGTCAAAGCTGTCTTCCTCTCTTGTTCCTGCCCCTCCATTTCCTCAGTGTCTTTCTGCTCCCATTCAGAGGCTGGAACAATACTGCCAGACACTAGAAGAACTGGGAGGTCTTAATCCCACCTCTGACTCCGCCCTTTTCATACTAAGACACGTCCAGCGACATGGAGAGGATCTGCGAGCCAGTGACCTCATCACAGGGTGTCCGGTGAGAATCTACGTAAATCAAATTTCAAATATTGAAACTGACTTGAAGCTTTTAACAAAACAAATGATTGTGTATGTTTGCTCATATTAGGTAGGGAAATGCCACTTTAATAAAACAGTGCCAATTAATAAAACAAAAACTATGTATACCTACACATGAATTCTCACTCTGA
>JAZGTK010005100.1:0-23063 GCA_036877625.1 Ambastaia sidthimunki
GTGTCTGAAGAGTTCGCGTGTTGGTTGTGATTCTGTTTGCAAATGATCTTCTTGAGCTGAGCAGAAAGTTGTAAACTCAGTAACAGAACAAGATGTCCACCAACACAAAGTACCCTGAAAAAAAAACCCACACACATTATTTTGTATGGGAATAAAGATGCACTACTTCTCTTTAAGTTTTTCAGTGTGAACACACAACTTACATTATTTATACTACAAAATGAAATAGAATTACATACATACTGGAACAAATCTAAATACATTTACAATGCACTGACTACAGTGTAAAAGCACAGATATTTGTGAATAAACACACACACACTCACACAAAAAAACACTCCCTACCTCTCCATCTCTTTCAGTAAGCATGGCAGGGCAGTGGACATATCAGTACTGCAGCTGAACTTCCTGCCGAATGGAACATCACACAGTACAGCATCAACCGCTCCATCGTTTAGTGGGATCTCTAGAGTTGAGGAACACTCTTAATACAAAGTGATTCTAGAAGGTAGAAAAATGGTGATGATGAAAGATAAAAGTAAAGAGTTTGTCCTCACTCATGGCAGAAGCCTGAAATAGCTGCATTCGTCCCTCCATTCCAGCTGTTTTTATATTCTCTGCAGCTTTCTGCAACTGAGACATGTCTGTATCCATGCCTAAAAATACAACATTCTGCACACACACACGCGCACACACACACACGCACAAATACTTTATATGATTGTGCATGTAAATACACTCAGTGAGATGCATGTGTAGTGTTGAGAACTGCATGTTGTCTTTAGTTCAGAGTGTGTGTCTGGGTACATACTGGACACTCTTGGGCTGCTTCCAACAACACAGCACCAACTCCACACATTGGGTCTAAAATCACACAATCATTCAGCTGGGGAGAAAGAGCGAGAGAAAGAGAGAGAACAAAAAACAATGAGAAACAATAACGGTTTTGTGTGTCTGAGGTAAAATTGAAATTAAAGCTTTTTGTGTACTTTTTGTCATTTCACTTAAATAGTTTTGTAATATGACTAAAAAAAACATACATAAATTAAGTATGTTGTTAGTAATCATTTAATATATAATGCACTAATTTAACTGAAAATAATATAATCACACAACTAAAACCTGCATTTATGTTGTTTACATAGTTTTAAATTAATCCACAGTAGTCACACTGCTGTAAATCATGTCAACCTATTTTAACCCTGATTTTTCCCACCCCTCACCCCACAGAACTGAACAGGGTGTTTTAATGGTCGATTAATGATTCCACCATATGATGCACATTTGTCTCTTTAAATGTAACTCTAGACCTCACCTGTTTAGGGCAAAGAGAGGTCATGGCCCAGGCTATTGTAGAACGCAAGCCGTTGTGTTTCATATAACTACGACTGGCCAAAGGATGCCTGAATAATACACATACACATACACACACACACACACACAATATTAGATCTAAACTGACCCAACAACGTATGATTCTATCTCAAGGTAAACAGACTTACTTCAAGAGAGGCATGCCTACAATGCAATGGTCATCACTTAAATACACATTCACCTAGTTACACAAAAAGACTATAATAAGATTCATAGTCAGATATAACATGTTTACAGAACTACAACAACAAAATCTACTACAGAAATTCTAGTCTAAAAGTGTATGCATGTTTGTGCAAGACTTCCCACAATGTTCCACCAGTTAATGTTTAACATTTCCAAAACTGCACATTTGTGATTACTACTACTATTTGAATTCTACATTTACATCTAGTCATTCCAAAACAGGAACAATAATTTTCATTAATGTTAATGTGTACCTCAAGACTGGGCTCTCTCAGGTCTACTTTCCAACCAAGCTTTTCTTTGATGGCCATTCCAATGATACGACTCAGTCTCTAGGCACACAATGCACAATCATGTTTATAAACACAGATTTGCTTCCGTACAGCATAAATTACAATTCATACAAGACATTTATCGTATGGTATATAAAGTGCATATATAAAGGTGTACAAATACACACACCTGAGGGGTATAAGAACGAGCAATGACTCCACAACAGCGACAGCTCACTCTGAAAGACGGTGGGTTTTGACCCAACTGTGTGTTAGTGGAGTCTGAAACCACATCTAAACTCTCATCTTCCTCTCTCTTCCTTTTCTGTCCACGCTGCTGGCTGTCCTGAATCTCAGCCTGTAGGGCTGTCCATGTTAAAAGACTCTGCTTCCAAAGGTCTCCATCTCCCACAATAGTTTGCTGTATAACAGCAGCTGCCTTTGCTATTAAAAAAACATGAGAAACTCATGGTTCACTCATGGTTTAAAACTGGTTCACCCTCAAGTGTAATAAAAGGTAAGTTTTTACCTCCTGAATAAGTAAATTATACCACTGGAGGCTTCTCACAACCTGCTTGTGGCTAAAACCAAATGTGAGGTTCAAACATTTCACTAATGCAAATGAGACGCGGAAAAAGTACAATTACCATTTCAAATGCTACACAATACATTGACCCACTTTATAATAATCTTTAAATTACATTTTTTGTCTCATTTTGTCACTTTCTATGGCATTTTGCCCTGAGCCCCTCATATTTAGAAAGCTATTTAAGAAACCATGTATATAAACCCAGAGGAAGGGGAGTCCACTGAATACAAATGGTATCAGTTTTTTTCCTCTTTATGACGCAAGACATTCTCAGCCAATCAAGACACTGTGATTTCTCCCTACTACACACCTGGATTATTGGGAATGGAAATGGGTGCAGATTTGCGCAAAAGGAGGAAGAGCCTTTCTGCAGATTTAAGTTGTGTCACAATATGTAGGTGAGCACTGCTGTTGAAGAACACTCTGCCGGAAATCTGCTCCACCTGATCCAAACAAAGCATCATCATAGAAATAGGTATAGCATACAGTTTTATGATGAATTTATGTACACTTTGACACCTAGCTTTATAGGTTCACTGATAATGTATAAACTGAACTTTGGTGGTCCTATGATTAAGAACTTATAGAGCACTACAAAATAATCAGAGCAGGGATGGGGAACCCTGTTCCTGGTGAACCAGTGTCCTGCAGAATTTAGTTCCAAATCTAATCAAACACACCTGAACCAGCTAATCAAGATTACTAGAAGGCTACTGGCAGGTGAGTTTTATCAGGGTTGGATGTAGGACACTGGCCCTCCAGAAACAAGGTCCCCATCCCTGAATTAAAGGATGTCAAACTCACTTCAGTAGCGCAGAGTTTTTGTTTCACCTCCTCTGCCAGCAGCTCCTCCATTCCGGCGCCTGCAGTGCAGTAGAAACATCTCATCATCACCACAGCACCTGTCTGGTGCGCTTTAACAAACCACGTTATTATTGCACATACAAGACTACAAGCGCTGTTTTACTCTTCCGGGTTTAGACTGCTGTCAAAATTAAACCTGATACCGTACACGGACTTGAATATGGATATACACTTTAAAGTTAATTGATATATAAAATGTATTTCTAATTTGAACTCAACATTAAACCGGGAGTTTCATAATTTTATACACGTGTTACTTAAGACTTTTATCTTGGAAATAAATCTAGACGTCAAAGAAGTCTTTGAAAGGTCTACAGCGCCTCTCATGGTTGTGTACAAATACAACGTTTTGATAAAAATATTTAGGAGAGCAACTTTCAACATGTAATGCAATATTTAATATAGCCAAACATCTTTTACATATAATCTAACAGCGTGAAAAGTAGTTTTTATTCAATGATGTTTAATACAGAAGCACATAAAAAGTTTTATTAAATTCATGTAAATAAGTTATTGAAAAGGCATTTTTTATAACAAAGCTTCTATACATTGAACATCAAAACATGAATAAACATTTTACAAATTGAATCAGTTTACAATAATCTCTCTTATTTTCCAAACTGATGTTTTCGACAGCCTTCCGAGGTTCTTTCATTCGGGTTTTGAATGTCTATCATCAGATGTGTGTGTGATCTCTTCTCCTGCTCTACTTTCTTGCCACTGTGGTCAGCTGGTCCCTGGTGCGACCCCTCCTCTTTAAGACAATGACACTTTTTATACTATTAACTCACAATTTAAAGCATACCTTTAATAGCAGCTGCAAAGCATTGAAATGCTCTTCTGTAAAAAAAGCCATAATGACGGGCAGTCGCTGTCACGTGAAATCACAATTTCAGTGTCAAAATAAAAGACCTTCCTTAACAATAATGCATAAATACTATGATTGCATAAACTAAATTTGAACAAATACTTAATCATTTTATTTGGTACACCCATATTTTTTTAAACGATCATAATGGAGAACAAGCAGTGAGAAGGATAGTGTTTTGCTCTTGTAATAGTAAATTTATATTAAGACACATGAAAGGGAAAAATGCATCCTACTTTAAGTTTGCAGGAACAGTGAAAAAAGTTTGAATTACTCCAATTGCATAAATTTTTATTAGAACTGCTAAAGAAATTGTATGCTTATGTTTTCCTAATATAGCACTTTTACACAGCCACTTGGTACTTTAATCCTGTTAAAATGCTTTTAAGAAGCCTTACAGAAGTACAAAAAAAAAAAGCATTCAAGACAATGGTTTCTATAAACATTTATTTTGACTTAGCAGGGACAGATTAAACAAGGACACCATACTGTTTAAGAACTGCAGTAAATTTTGCAATCTTGTTTTCAACGTTCTTTTCAGCCTGCTTGGTCAACTTGATGTCAATTTTCTTCTTGGCATAACGCAGCTTTGCCTTTTCCTTCCTCTTCTCCTCCAGGGTGGCGGTGATGGCCTGGTATTTCCAACCAACCTCATGTGCCAAACGGCCAAGCACGGCAAACTACAGGCAAAGAACATCAGTATAGACTTAAAATGGGGCAGAATAACACCAAGTTACTAGACTTAAACACTTGGTCCATTTTACACTATTGTATAATCTGGGAATTTAACTATTGCTTTTTGTCTCAGCTGGAAGTGCATGTAACAGCAGACTCATGGTCGTTAAACTCATACTTGTTGTGGAAAAACATCACTGACAAAAAGCATTTAAATGCATTAAACAGTATAAATTTCAAGTCCTAATAATCTAAAAACTCACCTTGCGTGTGGGCTTCAGGCGCACAATCTTAAGTGCAGCTGGGACGACCATACGCTTCCTCTGTAGAACATTAAAAATGTTAGAAACCATAAACTGATGCCAATTTTTTAACTCCAGAAACGGATGTCTCAGATAATTGTTATTTCAGTTTATATTCAGACAAGGTATGTAAAAGGTTTTGGGCATCATTGACAACATTTCTGTAAAATTTAACAGACTGATAACATACCTTGTCATAAGGAGGGGGGATTCCATCAAACACCTTCAGCCTTTCCAGAGCAGCCTGACCCCTCTTAGTTTTGTGTGGAAGCATACCTGTTAAACAGAGACCATATTCCGTGACTTGCACTTTTATTACTGCCTATAACTGATCAATGATTTTACAGCACATTCAAACTCAGCAGTCAGATCCGTGATTTGGTATCATCAAGACAGGTTCAGATTCGGGATAATGGGTTCATCATTGTTTGAAGTGTAGCCACTGCAATGTGTGTGACAGACAAGGAGGCAAGCTCACCTCTCACAGTCCTCCAGAAGATTCGGCTGGGGGCTCGGAAGTGATACGGTCCACGGGAAGGGTTGGTGTTCATTCTCTTGCGGAGGAAAGCCAAGTACTTCACTGTAAACAAAGTCATATTTGGCACCAAACTTCAATGTTCACATGTTTTAAAGGCAATATAGGGTACTTACACAACATACTTAAAGGTGCTCAACAAACTTACGTTTGTTGCGGTAGAAGTTTCCAGAGATGTTGATACCCTCACACCTCACTACCACAATTTTGTGTCCTGTAAATTCACATTTGTATAATATTATGTTTCAATTGAATTGTAATGTATTTTGGTAACACAAATTTGGCTTTACAATTAAGTTCTATTAATTAACATTTGTTAATGCATTAACACCCAATGAATAACTAACAGAACTAAATAACCGTTCAACGATCATTCACGTTAGTTTAATGAATAGTGTAACTAGTAAGTGATGTGTAAATATTGGTAATTATATTACATTCTATTTATAGTATTATTTTATTATATTATATACATTTTTACATATTTTCTTTCTCAGGGGTCAACAGTCGTATAAGCATTTCACTGCATATCATGCTGTGTACGATTATGTATGCGACTAATAAAATTTGATTTGTTAGCTCGTCACTTAATGTTGACAAACGAACCCTTTTTAATAAAGCGCTACCGCCGTTTATATTCTCGAAGCTATTCCACACGTACAGTACAAATAAATAACGTGCTGAGGAACACTTAAGTAGATATAACGAGTGTAAACTTACCGAGCAGAACTTGCTTGGCCACAATAGCGGCAAGACGACCGAGTAGATGACCTCGGCCATCAAGGATCAGAACCTGCGAAACACAAAATTAAGTTTCCTCGATTAGTACAGGGCACGTGATGTTATACACTTGGGTGTTGCAGTACTACTTTTGTCTCAGATGGTAGTGCACGTAAAGTATTCTCATAGTCGTGAAACTCGAATACAGAACTGTGGGTGCGAGCTCATCACCGACAAATTGTACGTTACCATGTGGTGGCTACAGTTACTGCAGCATAAGCGCTATATAGACTATATAGGACTATAACCAAAGTATTAAATAGTAATAAACTGTTTGCAATTACATACAATTATTCATAATTTGCCCATACAATTATTCAATACAGTACAAGAGCTACACCTACTTTATTAAAATGTTTTTGGCCTACATATGGCCAAATCACACCGAGAAAATAAATAAATTGTCATAATACTATAAATAAGCCTTTAGGGCTTATTAAAAAAAAACCACAAAGAGAAATAATCGTTTCAGTGGACTTAAGGTTCTCTGTAACGCGACAGTAAGGGCCTCCGACTTCCAACAAGATAGCGTGCGCGATTACACGCATATCTCGCTACTGAAATGTTCATTTAATCGTCTACAACTGCACTCCGCATAATCCAGACAAAGACATGCGTTGTTTTAATGCAATTTCACTCAATTCTATTATTCCTTAACTTACACAAAGCTAAATATTTCAAAGTACATCCAGCCACTTCGACGCACCTTATTGAACCGGTCCGCCATGATGTGGGAAAAGAAAGACACGCGGGTCTGCCCGCCGTAAGACACAGGGGCGTGGGCGGGGCTTACGCATCATCGGAAATGATGTCAGAGAAACGTTGCGGCTTAGGTTCTCTGAAGGATGTGATTATTTATGTACACTGCCATCAGCTGGAGTGCAAATGAGCTGCAAGGACTCTACAATCACATTATAAAAGCACAAATTGCTTTCTGTGGCGTCTTTATTAGCAGCTGTTAAGGCAACGTTTAGCAAGTGTTCCTGGAGGGCCCTAACTGCACATATAAGATGATGCCTGAAACATGACACCTTAATTATCTCAACAGCTTATTAGCAGATTGTTCCAATAACATATTTGGGTATGTAAAATAAAGCAGTTATTTGTTTTTATAACCCATAAATAAAGCTGTTCTGTGCTTTATTTAAATGTTTCCCTCTTTGTATGCAATCAATATTGGGGCTTAGAAATAATTTTTGTTTTTGCTCACCAATGAATAAATTATTGTGACACCAAGACAAACACAGTGTATTGTTTCAAACTATTTTTATGCAGTGTCAAGAGCAAGAAATGGCACTGAATTAATACAAATATTACATCAGTTTGTCTGTAATTTTAAATAATATATCACAGATATGATTATATCAGTCAGCACAGAGATCACAGAATTTTTTATGATTTCATTGATAAACAAAGCATTTATAATCATTCAAGTTTAAAACAATCTGTGAGGGGCAATGGTTTAGAAGCTGATGCATTGAATGTATGACATTCTGTGTTTAGATTTAAAATCAGTCTTCATGTTTAAGTTTTCTGATTTTGGACTCATGGCGGCTGATCTCCTGTTGTAATCTCTCTATTTCCTTCTTGTTGTGTTCAATCTCATCCTGGTGGTGCTGTCTAAGAGCAGACAATTGCTCTTTCTCTTTTCTCCTGAGAAGAATAAAGACAAATAATTGTGTTAAATGCCTTTTAACAACCATACATAATGAAAACAAAAGTTAAGAGGTCTGATCTTGATTATATTCATTCAAGTAGCATGGGAGAATATATTTAAACTGAGCTCAAGCAAAGTCACTCACTTGAAGTACATCTCCTCCTCGGCTGCTTGCTTCTTGCCAAACGCTCCTCCAGCCTCTCTGACTGCACCTCCAGCGCCTCCTCCTTTCCCAGCTCCTTTACCCAGTTCTCCAAGCTTTATCACAGGGGGAGACAGCCATACATTGCATAAGACACATGTGTTTGTTACTATTACACCACCATTGAGTGACAAACCACACGACACGAAACACAGAAGTTTACATATATATGTAACTATATATTTATATATATGTGTGTGTGTGTGTGTGTGTGTGTGAATAATCTGTACGTAATTGCTTACGTACAGAGTTAAGCACTGTGCTATTATATATATATATATAATAGATTTTAATCATTTAAATAATTTATTATTATTATCTTGTGAGTTAGGCACAAAATGTAGAATCATCTAGATGGTAAACAAAAGGGTCATAACACAAGGGCACCCTGAAAGCGCCCCTGCTGCGTAGACACAGGCCCGGAGTTCCCTACAACGAAACTCCGTATGTTAAAACAAATGTATTTGCTCAGCAAAACCATGTGACAAAATACTTTGTAACGAACTGCGTGGTGGATGAATCCCAACTTGATTTTGAAATGAAATGAAGAAAAAAATAACGCTTGTCCTCATTAATTTAATAAATGCAATGTCTACCTGATCAGACGACATCCTGATCTGTGCTGCCAAATACTTCCTTATATTAGGGGTTAGAAACCTCGCCATTATATTTTCAGGTTGTCAAACATGCACTGACAAGAGCGTGCGCTCCACTCTAATACTTTAAACAGGAAGGTACCATTCTTACAGGGGGAAATATGAAACGCTCAATTCACTATTTTGTACTTAAAGCATACGCATTGTCGGTTGTCTAATGATAATGGAGCTCTGACTTCTAATATGGCATGTTAAACGATCCGTAAATTGAAAAGGCTTTTTTAATGTGTTTTATGAACGTACTCACTCACAATGGTACAGCCGACAACGGTGAATCAAACGGCTCGCTCATACGCATTAAACTATTTTATTTTTATTTCATCACTTTTTGGACTGTTTGTTAATTAACTTTTTGGGAAATATTTTAATGACAATAAATCTTCAGTAAAATAACTACGAACACAATCTGTGCAAAACAATAAACGGTTGTGCAAATTATTTTAATAAAATGTTTCAGTCTATGCACAGAAAATAATATCTCTACCATAACCATACAGTCAAGCTTAAAAGTTGTTGAGATCAGTTTTATTCATAGTGATGCAAAATCATCATGTATATGGGTGTATTTTGCATCCAGATGTCACAATACAAATGCCGTAAGCGATATGTGTTAACCTGCGGTCACACCACTCCTTTATATTCTCAAGGATTTCTTACCATATGCAAGACATTTTCAATCGGTGGTCATTTAATGTCATTTCTACAAGTCATTAGCTCTCATCTTTCAGTCCAACATTCTGACAGTACTACATACAAAATGCAATAGCTGTGTGTATGTGAAAACTCATAGGATGACCCCTTAAATGCAAACACATTCCACCAGCAAACCTGCTTTCATTATTATTCAGGGTTTAGATGCAATGAGAAAATAAAAATAATGTGAAATCATGTTCCCACACATTCATAGCAACACTCTGTACATACACACAGGCACAGACAGAAAATTACCTAAATAATAAAACTATGTATTATTAACCAACCATTAAATACTTTGTCATCTTGCCTGTGTATGTTGCCTATATTTGACAAACACAAACTCCTTTTTTGGTTACAAAAGTGAACATTTAACTAAAAAACCTTTTATTTTCAAAAAATTTCAAAACCTAAAACAGAACATTAATTAAACATTTTATTGGCCTTCCAGAGCCATTAATCAAATGAAAAATTCTCTTCTAAGTGTGATCTTGGTGGTCATGGTGTGAGAATAGAGGTCTCATTGGGTACATAACATCTGTCACCCTCACCATGTGCTTGACTATACAGCAGATAATCTTCCCTGTTTTAACAGACAGAAATAATTAAGTACACCAAGCTGAGCACCCTTATTAAATGTATGAATTGCCCTGTTTTCATGTTGCTGAGGAGCCCTTTGAGATGTTTTAACCTCCTTTCTCTCTCACGGTTCAGGTGGATTAAACATCAGATGATGTTAAATTAAAGCAGAAATGCATGAATCTACACCGTACTGGAGGGGACAATTAAAATGTATAAAGTAATTAAAACAATCATGAACATTTCAAAAACAAATGGAATAGAGATCAAGAGCAAACGTTATACTGATCACTCAGACTTAGATAAATCTTGACCAGTTTTCTGAAGTCATCTGCAAACTAAGATTTCTTTTCAAGCCAATGACAAGGAAACGGCAAAACCAAACACACAATAAAAGAAAGTATCAGGCAGGTTGATGAAGATGAAAGATGAGAGGAAAGAGAGAGAAACAGGCATCGATTTCAGAGGGCCAACAAAGGCCGGCGGAGACCCTTTCTCGGGGGAGTGAGTGGAGAACGTGCCCCCCCCTTGCAAAGCCGTCAGTCCTGTTTGGGTCCAGTAAGGGCTCTGAGTCGCTCCAGCAGTGGAGGATGGGAATAATGCCACATTGAGTAGAGCCAATCGGCTACAGGGAAGCCCAGGTTGTCCTTATTAAGCTTAATGAGAGCAGAGTAGAGCTCAGATGATCTGCCCATGTTGCGTGCAAATGCATCTGCCTGAAACTCAAACCTCCGGCTCAATACGGTCAGACAGAACGACAGTAACTGCAGAAGGAAAGAGAAGGTAAAGTTGGTTCAGAGACATATGACTACCCATATATTTTTGACAACTATTATAATAAAATCACTTTTACAAGACGTGAAAGGAGACAAGAAGGGGAAAGACAGATTTATAAAAGAAGAGGCATTACCTCGTTGTAAGGTGAGAAGATAAACTGAAAGATGATCATCAGACCGATGAGGGTGGGTTGGGTGTCATGGAAACCGAATGCCATGAAGAGCTCTTTTCGACCAATCAGGACAGCAAACAGGAAGAAGCAGAGGAAAGAGTTCATCTGTGAAGAAACAGTGAAGCATTAAAATCATAAATTACAAACCTATATTCAGACAGATAATTGGCGGTTAGGAAGTAATACGTCATTCCAGATGTAGTTTTAGAAAGCTATAATAGCAGACTTTGAGCTGTGCAATGTTTTAATTTTAAGGAAAGCATAACTCACCTGACTGATAACAATGTTCTTGACTGTGTGGCCCAGCTTCCAATGGCCCAGTTCATGCCCCAGCACTGCCAGAACCTCAGGGTTACTGCAGCCTTGTTTCTTGTTCTAAATGGAAACAAAATTGTAAAATATAAACTAATGAAACATAGTTCTCATAGTAGTGTGCTAACCTACCTTTGTGCTACATTCACATCACTGTGTAATGAAAGGTTTCTTACTACTAAAAACAATTCACAACTCTGAATATATATTTCTAAACCTGCAATTTTATAAAAGTTTTTTGCAGTTGTGACACGTGCACATATGTCCAGCATGCCATTTAATGTTACCAAGTGTCCATACTTTGCTTTTTAACATTCTGTAAGAGATTATTGAGTTTGTCACCAACTATAACTAAATAAATTGATACTCTGTGGCAATTTCATCTTGAAATTACAGACCATTCAGACATGGAGTCACTGTGGCACTGGCTTCTGACCTTTGGTTTGGACTTGCTCTCGTTTTTCTCTGCCGCCTCGTTCTCCTCTCCTGTCTCTGACTCTGTTCCTCCACTTTTGTTTAAAGGGGAATAATCTTCCAAAAGCGTGTCAAACAACACAATGCGTTTGTTTTTGAAAAACCCATAGAAGTAGGCATTACTGTGGGAAGACCTCTTTGAGCCTGGGTAAGAGAAAGAGAAATTTAAAGGGGAATTGCATATATAATGGTTATAGCTGTAGTAAAACTAAAAAGAATGATAACTGATAATTATAAACCTCTGAAATCTGGGATGCTATACAGAAGCAGGTTGTGTGTGCGCTGTTGTACCTTCCACTACATAGACCTTGGTGAGGGGGAAGTTGATAGATTTTGACATGCTCTCAATCTCACTCTTCAACTCTCCATCTGGCAGTGGCGTGAACTTATCAAACAGGGGGGCAATGTAGTCCGCATAGATCGTCACCAGGATCTAAAGGCCAAAAAAAGACGATTAAAAAAAGACCATCAGGCAAAAATTTTAGTACAATGAAAATGAATAAAATGGACATATTTTGTGCTCCACAGAAGAAACTAAACAAACAATTTATTGTGCTGCACCTTTTACAGAAGATATATATTCATATAACTATATTTAGACCACTTATCGATTGCTCAGGATGTGATGAAACTTTCAACCAGCTTAACAAAAATCGTCTGCTCTGACTTTCATGACTTCTGCATTGAACACCTCCATTCATTTTTTATTTTTCTTCACAGATGACACAAAAATGAGGAACTGACCAGAGAGACAACAAGAGTAAAGAGCCAAGCGTAGATGAAGAAATAATCGCCACCGATCTTGATGATGTAGAGAAGTAATGATGTCACTGGAAGCAAAATACACTGAGTCACAGCAAACTTCTTCATGGCATCTTTTAGGAAGAATCCCAGTGTCTATACGGAAGAGAAGGACAGGAGTCCAAAAGCAAGACAGAGAGTGAGAGAGTCATTACAGTCACTTCATTATTCGTTTTATTCCTACTACTGGCATTGGAGAATCTTATCAGTCTTGGAAAGGAGTTTCTCTAAATAATCTGTACCTGCTGATTGAATCCATGCTTTTCCTCAATCACAAAAGTGTTGTAAAGGCTCCAGGGAAGGCCAGTAAAAGCACTAAAGAGAGTTGCCAACATCAGGAACCCCAAAGACTGGGAAATCTGAAGGAAAGGAGATACTTTTTAAAACCATTTGTTTGGTTATTCATGTGTATAGATTAGCATATTACCCTGATGCAGCAATATGTACATTGCACAATATGCAAAATTTCCTCATACATATTTACATTTATACCAAAAATGTTCTGTATACAAGAGAGCACACTGCACAAAACAAAGAATTTTAAACTTCCTTTCCAATGTGTCGAATGGCTTACAAAGACTACAAATACCAGGTGTCTTTTGCTATTGTAAGGCTTTAGGGAAGGTTGCAGAGTTTAGACTCACTTCATACTCTGGACCAAAGCCAAAATGAGCTGTGAGATTTCCTGATGCCTTCCAAAGAAATGGGATTCCTCCCAGGAGCAGTATCAGCTACAAAATAAAGCCAGAACAAAGGATTAAATATGCAGGAAGAAAGAGCAAGAGCTGGGTGCAAGGAAACAAGAGGAAACTTTTATTAGACAAGTTAGGAGGAACAAAGATTTGAATATTGTCGTCCTTCAGCCCCAGAGGACACAGAAACCTGCAGATGTGACGTTAAAAAAAAATCAAGAACAACAGTGTTGGCTATAGAAAAACATGAAATGAGCACAAATTTCTTTGCAGGTTGTAAACTCACCGTGCCCTCTGTCTCCGAATACAATCCAGACCAGAAGCCAAAGTTGCTTTTGTCCAGCTGATAGAGGCGAGACTTCTCAAAGGTCTCTGAATCCATTATCTTGCCCAGCTCAGTGGGCACATGCATTGTTGTACTGTAAATTGTTCTCTGTGATAGATCAAAAAAGAGCCGTGGTAAATGGTTAAACGTGGTTAGGACTAGAGCAAAAACTGCATATGAAATACAGAGTTATAAATGCATAAATTAAAGTGATGATGCAAGCACAACAAAGAAGCAGTAACCATCTGATTACCTGTCTATAGGCGAGGTAGGCCTCCCAAATATACACCGTCCATGAGAAGATCAGGACAGCGTAAAAGATTTGGTCTTCAACGGGTAATGCAAGAATTTTCTGCAGCATTATTACGGCCTGTCAGTAATTTGATGGTACCGTTAATTAGACCGAAGCAACCCAGTACCTCGCAAAACGCTTGATGAATTCAACAGATCCGCAATCTTCGTATCTATTCCGAACAATACGCAAAACTTACGTATGTGTTATGTCCATTTATTAAGGAAATCTATATATTAAAACACTACCTGCAGAAATGCATTAACAGTGAACATTCATGCTCTATCACTTCCCTTCCCCATTCATGTGAGATGAATGTTACGAGAAACTGTGTCCCATCTGACACAACAGCAGAACGACAAAAGTTCCTGGACACATTTTTTGATTTGTAAATCAACTTCAAATTTGTCATTAGTCATTTTGTACATTTTTAAATATATATGTAAATATATTAGGATTTATTAGTTTATTACAGAAACCCAGTTTAATTACATGTAAATCAAGTGTGAAAATGTTTGTATTAGGGTAACAGACAGTAAAAGTCGGCTTGTTAATTTGTACAATGTCGTCTGCCAAAGTATTACATATTCTAACCATAATATAATAAAATCATTAAAGATACAACAAACATGACCATCTAACATGAATATTATAATTTCAGCTGAAATCAACCTACAATTTGGGATACTTTATTTTGTAAAACTATGTTTTATTAATACATATTCTACAGATTTTTGTATATTTTGATATCGACGAAGCAATTACAATATCGCCAATAATAATCTGTATTTACTCCGGATTTTGGAAAATGTAATGACTTCTTTCTAAATTGTGATCTGGTCATATTTCCTGTTGCTATGTAATTTTGAAAATGTGCTTTACATGATGCACTTTACTTTGCAGTATTTAAAAACAGACAAAACAATAAAGTCTCTAAGGAACTGACAGTCTGCGGCTGTGATTAGTATCCAGGCAGTGAGCCTGTCTGTTCCCATAGCAACTACAAAATAAACTTTCATTAAAGTCGAGCAATGGACGAGTATCAGTCTGCCGAAGAGGTACGTAACATATCAAACAGCAAAAGTTTACATTCCTGCTTGTAAATGTACGGTATCTATTATAAACACTCTTAAATTGTTTAAACAATGCATGCATCAATGTAAATGCTTATCAAATGCGACTCTTAAAACGTGTAACTTTCACACACAGACTACATTTGTTGTTGAGGAAATCACAACAATTATTAAAGAGGTAAGAATTTAATCTGCTGGCTCTACTAGCAGGAATTTCGAAAAATAAACGCTTACATGCTTTTCTATTCCAGACTGTGGAAAGCACTATTGGAAACAGCTCTTACCAACACAATCGAATCCACCAATGGACATCAAGCATTGTGGAGTCAAGTCTCAGCCACCTAACTAAAGTAGGAAAGCCCTTTAAATACATAGGTATGTTAACAGCCCATTCAAACTAAAATAACACTTATGTAAAACTAGGTATCTAGTGTTTTGTTATTTGATCAACAGTAGTTTAGATCCAAAAGGTTGTTTTGTATAATACATCTGAAATATGTTCTATAATGTATTCTGATTGGTCCACTGATGGTTCTGTTTGCTCAACAGTGACTTGTATTATATTGCAAAAAAATGGGGCAGGTTTGCACACTGCCAGCTCATGTTTCTGGGACAACAATACAGATGGTAAGACATTGTTTGAAATAAAGGGACTGAAATAAACAAATGCTGCCCAATTTGTTCAATTTTTACAGCTAAAAAAACTCAATATGTCTAAGAATGGTTTAAAAATTAAAAACAGGAAGAACTGACTTCTTTGTGTTTTAATGACACTGACACTTGTTTTCCCCACAGGAAGTTGCACAGTACGATGGGAGAACAAAACAATGTACTGCATAGTTAGTGTTTTTGGTCTTGCCATTTAAAAACAAACTTGCAGGTTGCTGTTTTCTAATCAAAGGCTGATGTCTGCAAACCTGTTTGTTGGCCTACTTAAAGTAACACCGTTCCTGTTTCATTTGTAACTAATAAATTTCCAACTCTAAGACATGTCTGAATGTATTTTCATTTTTTATTTGACCATATTTACACATATAAACATTCACAACTTAACAATGAAGGTACCTAACCTTGCCAGCAAATAACCAAAACTGTATCAATGATATATATAAAAAATACTATGAAAGTCTCTCAAATAAAAAAGTTGGGCAAGTGTTTTAACTGCCTTGGCGCCAAGCAGCAGCTTATACTTTTGTTTCAGATGGTATAAGATCAAGAATAGAGGCAGAGGATTTGGGCCTTTCTAGAACCACTACAGGCTTCAAGAACTGCAGTTGTTTTATAGCTTGGTCACCACAGCCCCTTAAAGCTCTCTCCAAAATGAGGCGGAGATTCTGAATTGATGTACACTCTCCTTTGGAGATCAAATGTCTTAGAGGGGCTGACCGAAACTTTCGGCTTCGAGAGAGTGTGGCTCGTCTTTGATTGTTCTCCTTGACAGAGCATCTCCGCCGAAAACAATCCTGACGACGTGGTGGATCAGGTCTGAGGCAGGGATTAGCAACTACTGCTGTCCACTGCCTATCATACTTGATCTCTTCTTCCTTCTCCTTAATGAACTTCAAGAATGATGACTCAAAGCCCATTGGTTTGTAAGTCGCAATGTCAAAAACTCTTGGGGCTAGACTTTGTGATACAGGATGTGAATGAGGGGGCATGGGTGGCGGTTCTGAAAGTTCATTCTTCCGTCTGAGGGGCTGCCGAGTTGGGTTGGGAATCGATATGGAAACAGTGGAAGGAATGTTAGCAGATTTATTACAATTACTTTTAGAGGGTTCAAATGAGCTTTCATCAACAGCGATTCTGAGGGTAGAGGGTGGAGAAAGATCAAGCTGTGGAGGGCGTATAAGGGGAGGTGCTGTTAACTCTGACCTTTCTTTGGGGCTTTGATTCTCCTCTGAAATAGGATCCTCTGGGTGGCCGCTTGACTCCCCATAAAGCAAATCATCTGCAGCAATAAGCAAACTACTGTCAGGGCATGGCTCTCCTGAAAACTCAATCACTTCCTGTCCTTTAGATTCAGTTTTGATTGAATGGAGGCTCATTGGCAGTGATTGGCCACCAGGGGTTGCAGGTTCTGATTGGTACTCCATTTTGAGAACACCACTTGGAATCCTTGTTAAATCAGGTATAGCAGACACCTCAGATTTCTTTTGTATAATCTCCTCTAGTTTTTCAGTAGTGTAACACAATATGTCTTTATTTTCTGTAACCTGTTTGCGTGAAACTTTGTGACATCTGATGTAATGTCGACACAGGCTATGCATACTCATGACTACAGAGTCACAGTTCTGTACCATGCAAGGGAAGGCCACAGGCAGGCAACGATCCTGGCACATCTGCAAAGCCTCCTCATGTGTTCGAAAAACAATTTGCTCAATTCCACTTTTTCTTTTTAAATTCGGTTTTAGAGATACTTCATCTGGCTCCTGCTCTGCTAACTCTTCAACAGGATCAAAGTTCTCCTCCGATGAAGCAATTTCCTGATCCTTTTTGCAGCACCTCGAAGAATGCCTGGGATGTTGCTTTTGAGAATCTTTTGACTGTTGGGAGGAAGCAGAGATGATCAGCTTTGTTTGACATCCACTATTTGTCTCATCTTTCTTAGGTGTGCTCTGAAGACGCACTACAAGAGAATCAGATGGATCACAATGGCGATAAAACACATGATTTTTATAGCTTGAGTTTAACTCACAGTTCACAGCAGTGGAAGCTGGATTCAGGGGAGACTGGTTCTGGTGAAACTGACTTGTGTGACGCAAGAGGCTGCTGTTGAGATGGTAGGACTGGTTGCAGTTAGCATAGGTACACTTAAACCTTGGTATGGGCTCCTCAGATGTGACAGTCTGTTTTTTCGATATGTTCCTCAATGTGTTTGAGACTATCTTCTTCTTGATAAAGTTGTGATATCTGCGGTAGTGTCTAGTAAGACTAGAATAGTGGCTGAACTGCTTATCGCATCCTTTGTGTTCACATGGGAAGCACAGCTGGGAGAGGTTATAGTGATGTACAAACTGAAGGTGACCTACAAGGCTTTTTTGATTGGAGAAAACAGCGCTGCAATTTTTGTGCACACATTTATAGGGTTTGTTGTATTTGGTCAGGATGTAGCTTGAATTCCCTTTTGCTACCAAGCGACGACTTCCCCTAACGTCAAAGGCTGTATGGTTTACATCAGTATCAGTTTCAGAAGTGACCTGCTCTGGTGATAAAACCTCACTACTCTTCAGCCTTTTCTCTTCAGCCTTAACTTGCCCATTTTTCTTTTCAAGTTTGCTATTCCACAAGCGATAATCTTTCTTTTGGCATTTCTGTTGCAATATATGGTTGTCTTTTCTTTGGGCTTTAACCTCATCCAACTTTAAAAACTGTGCGGACGATGATTTTTTTTTAGATGAGGACAACACAGGCGTTTCATCCAGTTTACCTTTAAAAGAGCAGCTTATCTGTTGAATAACTGTTTCATTTATGTGATGTATCTGTAAATAGTGAACCCGCAGTTGTTTTTTGTTTTTGTAGCTTTTGGAGCAGAGATGGCACTTAAAAGGCCTAAATGTTTGTGACTGAAACACCTCCATCTGTTTAACTACTTCCTGGGAGTAGCCATGAATCTTAATGTAGTGCTGCATCAAAGCATGACTTGTAACACTATGATACTGACAATTTTGAGCTTCACAGGTGTAAGGCTTGGTTGTGGGCTGCACAAGGAACTCACTCTGTGGCTGATCCTGCTGTGACAATGTATCTTTACTCTTATCAGGAGTTTCCAAAGGTTTGAGAGATTCAGACTGAAATACTTCCATCTGTTTGACCTGCTCCTCAGAGTAACAATGAACCTTCATGTAGTGCTCCATTAAAGCATGAATGCTAACACTCTGGTGGCAGCAGCTTTTAGCTTCACAGGTGTAAGGGTTGGTTGTGGTCTGCTCACTTTGCTGTTCCTCCTTCTCTTTAGGGTTATCAAGCGTTTCTGGAGTCTCTGTCTTGCTCATCCTCTTTGAATCACTACCTGGAGATCTCACCTCAATTTTGTTGCGTGTTGTTGCTTTGCAAGGTGACTTTAAATTCAAGGAAGGGGGGCATTTGACCACTGGTACACTGATACATTTGATCACAGGTATGTCAGAACCTGAAACAGATAGAGCAGAATTATGTGTAACATGTCTTGTGCTGGAAGAAGTAAGGCTTAGCTGACTGAGTCCTAGCAAGATCTCAGTTAGTGTTGCACCAGGTTCCACATTTGAAAGGGTTGAGTCACAATCAACAGAATCAGCAGCAGGTGATGGAACCTTTTCTTGTTTAGATTCCTTTGTAGATGAACCACTTATAATGTCATCCTGGTCATTTTCATAAAGTTTATTGTCTGGAGACTTGGACTGCTTTGCATCCACTTTTTTCTTACATAACTGATCCTTATTAAATTCGTCTGAATGGGCAATTTTCAAGTGCCTCTGAAGTTCTTTGGCAGTAGTGAAGGTCCTCCCACACTTTTTTAAGCCACAGGTAAATATTTTGCCATCGAAACATACAGCAACACACGTCAATGATGTCTTAGATTCACTGTGTTCCAGGAGCGGTGAAGATAAACCTATTTGGGCATCGTTATTTAATTCTCCTGCTGATCTAGACTCATCTTTTACAAGCGCCTGCAAAAATTTTCTTTTCAGTTTTCTCTGCATGTTGAAGTCTTTGTCTGTGAAAGTGATGTCATGGGTGGCCAAGTGCTTCAGAAACTCTGTCCGAGAGTAGAAAAACTTCCTGCACCCTGAACTGGTGCAAGTGTAAGCAGCGTCACGAAAGTGCTGTGCCTCGTGGTGGTAGAGCTGCCCAAGGTCACAGTAGGAGAAACTGCAGCCTTTTAACTCACATCTGTAGGCCAAACGGAAGCCATGACTTTGTTTATGCACAACAAGTTCACTGCTGGTGTCAAAACGGGCACCACAGCCAGCGACCATACACAAATAAGGATGATTTCCATAATGGACCCTACGGTGCTTGCGATGATGGTAGTCAGTCATGAAGGTTTTCCTGCAGAAAGTGCACCTCTCTCTGCGATCTTTCATCTCCAGATAATGTCTGACATTGAGGTCTTCACTATTGTGCTCATTTTTAATGTGTACACCCAAGTACTTAAAAAGGTTAAACTTCTTTGAGCAGTTAGTGGCTGGACACTGGTAAACATCACGATTCTGTAGTTGAAAGTATGTGCTGATGTAGTCAAATGTGATGTAGTCATTTTTTACTTGCTTGTTAGGCACACTGGCTGCTTGTTCTAATATATGTTCTAAAACTACAGGATCATGGGTGGACTGATAGTACATGGCAAGGGAAGGATCTAAAGGGATCTGACCAGGTTCCAGATCATCGAAACCATCCGCCGTAAAATCATTTTTCAGGTTTACATTCTTCTTTTTTTTTTCAGGTTTACGTTTGTTCTTTTTAAAGTAGCTGACCTTAATGGGCATCTGGATGTGCTTTTTGGCATGTGGTACAAACTCCTGTTTACTTTTGAACTTCTGGAGACATACAGGGCACGTCCACACACTATTCTTCTCATGTTTTTTGGCATGATGATAGATTCTTACCTGGACTGCTTCTTTATGGCATATATTGCATAAAAATTTATACTTCTGCCACTTCATTGATCGTTTAGAGATATGTGGTCCATTATTTTTCTTTAAGATGTCTTTTCTTTCGGCCGTATCTGTGTTTTCCCCTGTCTGTTCTTGTTTAATGCTGCCATCTCCATTAACTTCACGCTTATCTTCCTCCTCCGTCCCCACTTGATTATTCAAAACTGCTTCTAGATTACACTGCTCCTCGGGTGCGGTTTCATCCTCCACTTCTTCCTCAGGTTCCAGCCCCAGTAGTTGTGTGCAATGCCGCTTTAGTGTTTTCCAATCCCAGAATTCAGGGTCAAAAGGCCAGTGTTCTTTCAGGGAAAGTAGCAGCTCACATCGCAAGGAATTTGGAATTACAGCATTCTCCTCATCATATTTTTGATCAGGCTGGGTATAAAGCTCCTGAAGGACATCAAAGGCCTCCTGAGCAGGACTTAAAAGAAATACTGTGAGTTGACAAGCTCGTTTCACCTCCAGATCCTCAGGAAGAAGACATGCAACAGTTTGGCAGACCATTGTTTTAGCATCTACATCTTCTTGCCTTGGAAGCCGTAGAGCCTTCACACACAGTTCAATTGATATTGGTAGGCCATGATGCATTGCCTAAAAATACACAAGAGAGACAGTCAGAAACAGCTTAGCTTACATTAGGGGTGCCAACAGGATTTCATACAAGGGCCTTAAATCCAGACTCAAATATACTTTAAAGAAACATTCTTTTTTACATATGCTGAAATCAAATTATGTCAAACTGACATACTGGTGAAATTCGACAGACAGCACAAAATATAAATCATTATTATAAACTTACAGATGCGAATCGAGGTAAAATAGAGACCATTTTGAACACTGATCTGTTATGTACTTGTTCAATAACAGATTTGAATGTATTTTAACCATAAAGTTACAGATTGCAGCTTTAATGGCTGTATTACATAACAGTAATGTTACAGTAGTGCATGTAATGTTGACCTACATTAAACACAAGAAATCAGGAACATATTTACCTCAGTCTGAATTACACGAATGAGAAACAGAAGATGGTAGATAGTCTTTGCAATCGCTCCAAACTGAAGGCACCGTTCAAAAAATGATTCAAAGGAAACATCAATTCTTCTCTGCAACTTACTCCAAAGAAGGGTCAACTCCCTAAAAAAAACACAGAAACCTTTCAATTTCCAGTACTGAGTCACTACACAACACCACTATGTAATAAAATCATACAGAAAACAGGTCTCACCAGGAGCAGTACAAACTCTCTTGCTGTAGCTGCTGTGTAAAATAGGTAGTGCACAAGATAAAGGCTGTATTCTCATCCCCCTCGGTTTCCATGTTGCAAATGATATCCAGAACATCTTTCCCGTCTATTCTAGAAATCTTACAGACAGAAGAGAATGTTTTGTTTAATAACAACTACAATCACATCTTTTAAGTAAACTCTCAAACATATGAGTTAGCCATTAAATGTGCACTTTGTATATTTTTGTTTGAGTTTCTTTGGCTATTCTTTGCCCAGGTGCTCTTGGACTTCATAAAGTTCATAAAGTTTATCAACTGCGTCTTATTTATAGTGTAGCTATAATATTTAATAGTTATATTTAGCTAAAAATGACCAGGTGCACCTTTAAGGACTGTAGTTAATGCACTTTGTGCACAGTAAATGCTCAATAAAAATGCACAGTAAACACAGTAATAGCAAATTCGCTGGTAATAATTTACAACAAGGTTCAATTAATTAACATTAGCTGATCCTTTAGTATCAGATCCAATAAAATATTGTTCAATGTTGATTCATAATATGTGTGATATATGTTAATTGTTTACATTAAGTGATTTTTTTGAATAGTTTTTTATTAAGTAATTGTCTTTTTAAATTTTACCTCTATAATTGCTTCTTCGCTGGGTAGCATCTGGCAGAGTTGGGTTACAAAAGTTTGGCGAAAGGCAGCCTGGTTTGGCAGGAGGCTACAGTTAGCACAGGCTTTGTTGAGAATCAGGGCCTTCTCCACCTCCCCTACTTTCTCAAGGTGTTTGAGCCGCATTTCCATGAAACCATCTCCCTCCAAGGCAAGATAGGCATTCACTGTACCACAGGAAGAAAGTGATAAACAAGTAGCCAACTGCATTTCAATGCAGATCTCATATCTATTCAAAGGTATGAATTGTCATACACATGATAAATATATAAACAATATGCCACTAATGTAACCAAACAGAATTGCATAAAATAATGAACAATAAAAACTTCAAACATTACAGTGGGTAAAAACATGTCTGTCTGTCTGTCTGTCT
>JAZGTK010005101.1:0-23061 GCA_036877625.1 Ambastaia sidthimunki
TTTCAGCAATCAGAGAAATACAGAAGCACCAGCATCCTCACATAGCACATACACACATAAACATCAGTATCCACAGTCACACATCTTTCCAGAGATATGTCATGTTAGACAAATACACTTCAGATGTTCTGAATTCATCTGAATTTACGTTTTAGTCTTTAGATGAGATTTAATGTTTTGTCACTGATGGGAAGGACAGCCCAAGAACATCGACTTCAGTAGACGTTCTATAAATTTTGGAGTTATGTTGGACTTAAAAGCATGTGTTTATTTATGTTCTAATGACACACCCTCTCAGATCATTCATTTGCTATTTTACTGCAAACAAGTTAATTTATGTTAATGGAAATGCACCATTTTAATTTGCAAATATGCTACATGCTACTTGTCCATAGTCATGTTAAGCCTGGGAAACAGCTTGACACAACAGTGTGTTCAGAGGGGTGAAATGGACAGATTATAAACTCCAATTGGACAATTATCCTGAAAGCCATATGGGGACATTTCAGCACGGGGCTGTGATTGGTTGATTCCACAGCTGTGCCGCTACTTCTTAGGCCCTCGTGTGAGTGTCAGATGGCTAAGTATACTGGCATTTTGGATTTAATTATCTGCACTTCATCGTCCAAACCGTATTTGAAGGGTTGTTCGGCATCACAGCTGTCCATCAGGTAGTTTTAGAACCTAACAGCCCAGCATGTCATTTGTGTAATGCCTTATTTATCCCACAATATGTCTCACAAATATAAATCTGCTCTTTAATTACTCAATTAAAAAAAGCTAATCTTTTAGCACAAGGTTCTGTCCAAAGTTATGTTAATCATTGCACACTGGGGCCCCACGGATGGATATGACTGGATTTGCAGACAGTTAGTTATGAGTCAAAGAGCAATTAATTAACTTTAATTAATTGATCATTTTCCATCATTATATGATGGAACAATGTAACAATGGTCAAATGGTGTCAGTGTGCTTTAATGTGAACAAAACAGCTGTTCAACCCATGATATGTGATAATTAAAAGGCATGTTTTCCTGAAATTAATTTAGTAAATGTTTAACCTTCAGTGGCAGTGTAACCATTCTTTATATTTAATGGGCAAGACTTACTTTCATTTTGGATTGATTCTGCAGTTGAAGGGGTTATGTGGTTGACAGGTGAAACATGGTTATATCCAAGGGACTTTATTTAGACTGTAGAAACGTATTGTGTGAATTACAGGGGCTTGGGTATGCTGAGCTTTTTACATTCAAAAGTGCAGCCATTCCGTTCTTGGAGTTGCCCTGTTAACTGTTAATCTGATGAGAGTGGACAGAGATTGGCTAATGAAAGAGATTGGATTCAAATTTATCGCCTGCATGAGCTCCATAGCTCAACATATCAAAATGTGTCTAGGTCACTCCAACACTTCTCTGTGGTTTCTCTATTATAGAAATAAGATGAAATTGTGAGAGCAAAAGCGATTTTGCTCCAAGTTAGCGGTTTCAGTATAAACTCAAGTCTTCCAAGACCAAATTATATGAACTATCCACTCTTTTCCACTTCACTATATTACTCTTTCACCAACTGATTTGTCTTTTTTTTCCCTGAGGAATTTAGATTATGAGATAAACATATGAGATAAACATTGCCATCATTTAAACATAGCTGAGACTTTAATTTAGTCTTTAAAAGAGCAACCTCTGAGCAATACAGTTTCCTCTGGGCTTTAATCCCCATGATCCAGGAGAGAGTTTATTTGGTGAGGATGTGCAAGGTCTGTTGATAAAGTGTTTCCTGATCCACCATTATTATAACAGTAGAGCCAGAGGCTGCCAAGGATATTTGCAGTAACAAAGACATTATCTGTAAAGAAAGTCACCAGCTTTATATTTCTCAGGGCAGATTTACAGGAAGTGCTGCAGGAAGATATCTCATCCTGTTAACTTGCTTCTCTTTACACTGGGGATCAGTCTGGAGTGAAGCCCAAGTTTTCCTTCTGCATTTCATTGGAGCTAATTAATTTCTTGGGACTTTATGATTGGGGGATTGCTGGGGAGCATTGAACCTCATCCAATTAATTAGGAAATAGACAGACCACTGTGCTCACCCCAAAGACTCTCCTGTCAACAAGTTGATTTTTGGGCTTTCTTTATTTTGCACCAGGGGCTGACGGTGTTAGTTTACAAGCACATCCCTGTAATCAATTGTGCTGGTGCCAGACTCCAGTTGTTCAATTGTGAATCAGGTCCTTAAAGTGCTCAAGAAAACTAGAAACTAACAATAGTGACTGTCTCATACTAATATGTCTCATACTGTATGCAATTTCCATTAGTGCAAATGACAGCTCTCTTGACTTCAATATCTAAATTCCCTTGAGTTAATTTAGATTAACTTTTCTCTTCTCAGGTAATTAAAGACCCACCTCCCGTAAAACCCCCTCCACCACCACCTGTAAGATCCATTTTTTCACATTTAATGTTAATAATGTTTCACATTTAATGTTCATGTAGAGGAAAAGATAAAATCCTTTACATGTCTTACAATGGTCCATGTTCTGTTGATGTGTATTGCTGCAGCAGCCAGAGCCTGAACCAGACCCCAAGAAGAAGTGGCCGACCGTGGATGCGTCTTATTACGGTGGAAGGGGAGCTGGTGGAATCAGACGCATGGAGGTGAGCACAGAGTATTACACTTTAATGATGCTTCTAATAATGTGCAGCCCCTCATGACAGGAAGGTGTTTGATGTCATCACAGCTGTTCATAAGCATTTACCGTTTGTCCACATCACTCTCTTGGGAATGTTCACAACCTGCCTGTCATTTTAAACTCTGTGTGTGTTTATTAAGTCATACATTGATAATCCAGCATGTCCTTTGTGGTCAACAGAGACCTTGAATTACATTATATTTATATTAATAGGTCATGATTTAATGTAATTGCTTTGTTCGATTCAATAAAATTTAAATTTTTACTTGTACAGCTATTCAAAATAATATCTAAGTATATTAATAAAATCTAAATATGTAGATTACTGAAATAAACATGGGAAGTTAACCTTATTGCTTTCTTTTTATCCACAAGGAACTTTACTTACCTATTTAAAGGCATTAAATGATCTCAAGCCCAGCAGACGTCAAAGTTTTCTGTAGAAATGATTTTAAATGTAGCCCAGCCCCTGGCTGATGGTTTTGACGTAATGACAGAGTCCTGCCAGTTCAGCTTTCGTGATGCCCCGCTGTCTTAAGTCAGTTTAACGGTGAAGGATTGAGAACTGCTCTGACGAGATGAATTCCATTCTGTTAACCCCTAGTTGTTCAGATATAACAGATATTCCTATTCCTATAAATAGGAATATTTGCTCAGGCTCTGTTTCTTCAGGCCTCTAAAAAAGAGAAGTATTACTGAAGTTCCTTTGGATATCTTGGAAAAGCGTTTCACTCCAACTTTTCCAATAAGCTTGCAATGGAGTAAAAAACTAAATCAAGGCACGACCTAATGCCTCAAGGGCCTTAATTCATTCAGACAACCCATCTCCATTTCTGAAGCTGTCTCTGGACCGAGGGAGAAGGTGTATCTAAGATCAACCTACTTTCTTTCTCTTTACTTAAAAGAGATGCTGGCATGTGGGAAGCATGAGATGCAAGGAATATTTTATTAATTAAGAATTGTAGCTTGTTCAGGGACACTGTTTTTTGTGTGGCTTGACATACAGCTTGAGGACTGCAGGTGTTATTAGGCCTCCTTTAATATTTTCATACTGAAAGGTTTACTATCAAAAATAGTAACGAGTACAGTTCTCAGCTGTACTTAGAATGTGGTGGCTATTCTGTGAATTATTGTTGTTGTGTTAAATAAAAAGTGACCTTAATAAGTATCTGGAGTCTATAGAGAACTTGAAAGGTCTAACATTAATTTCAGTAGAAATAAAATGACTTAACCAATTGATATTTGCAAACAAAGGATGCTTTGTTGGATCATTTTTAACGGATGTATGTCACTTCCTTTTAAGTTCATACAGATATCCTGGAAGAGTGACCACATGTGTTGTTCATCACATTTACTGTTGTCATGTTCCGTCATGGTTTCACAACTACAAAGTGTACAAATGTTTCTTTAACCTGTATGCCTTCTGTTTAATTAATTTAATTAATTTTAATTAATTTTAATTTAATCTCTTTTTTGTGATTTAGTTACCTATTTTTAGCTTACAGTATGTGTTACAGATGTATTCCCTAATATTAAGTAACTATATAATGTATATAGTTCTGTATATCTGTGTAGGGTAATATAGTATATTAAAAGGTCAGGTTCCAGATTTAGCCCAGATAATGTTCTTGTACATGATAAGTATAAATTACCGTATGTTCAAATTTCTGTATAGGTCCGTTGGGGTGAGAAAGGGTCCACAGAGGAGGGAGCAAGGCTGGAAATGGCCAAGAATGCAGTGATATCCATACCAGAAGAGGCTGAAGAACCAATGATCAAAAAGCCAGGATCAACCCCACCTACATTTCATCAGAATGAATCAAAATGGTATACTCCAATCAGGGTGAGTCACTTCATTTTGCCATTGAGACTGGTGTTTGCAAAAAGATTCCATCTTTTATTCTCTAATCTAAACCTGGAAGCATCACTCTATTTGTGTTGGTTTGATGTCTATGGTTCAGTAAACTTGCAGAATACTGAAAGGGGAAACCAAGTTGAGCCCACATCTTATTTCACTTGTCATATTCACTCAGGGCCGCCTTCAAGCATTGTGGGCTCTTCTGCGGCGTCAGTATGACCGAGTTTCACTCATGCGTCCCACTACTGCAGACAAGGTAAGCCACTGATGTTTACTTCAATGTAAAATACAGGAATCTGTGGCCACCAAACTAGCCACATACTATGATGCCATGATACTAGCAAACTAGAACATTCCAGCCCTGATAATGTGTCATAATTTGTCATTGGTGTGTTGTAACAGTCCAAGAAATATTTCCTGTGTGTTTCTGTGTGTGTGTAACACTCTTAGCTGCAAGGTTTTAAAGCATGATATGACTGTCATGAGTTTGATTGCATACACTTCCAGTTCTGCAACTGTATGTACTGTTGTGTATTCACAAACAAGCACCCATATATTTACTGTGCACAGCAAACAGCATTTGAGTGTCTTACAAAGCTTTAGATTGTAAATAGAATTTACTATGCCTTCATTTTTATTGTAATATGGATTAATTGAAACAGGTAAAAAATGACATGGACAGGTTTTTATATTTAGTGAAATCGGTCATCTGCTTTTGAAAAAAAAAACAGTAGACAAAAGTAAACAAACTTCACAAATTGAGTAAAGTCTGTGTTTGTTTCCAAAGTAGGACACAGTTTGAAGCATTAGTTTTGGTTTGTTTCATCTTGAAGAACTCCTCGCTGCATCTGTGCTAGAGCAACATCCTAGTCACGCATGAGCCACTCGTTCTGTTTCACTTTCTTCAAAGAAACTGTTAAAACCTTTGTAACTTTGAATGTGTCTGAGAGGAGGGTCTGAAAGCCTCAGAGCGGGTCCCTGGCACACTTCAGTCAGACCACAGTTTGATTGTGTAGACTTTCAAGCCCTTGATCAAGTGCACTGGGTGCAGGCATGAGCTATCAAAGCCTGAGGAGTCCCTCGTCAGAGCTAAGGTGGGCTGCGTACGCTCGGCTTGAGAGAGGGGGGCTTTGATGCCCGACAGGAACCCTCCGGGGTCATGAATTTTTCAACGCCGGATCTGTGGGGTTACAAGGACTCGTACAGGTGTAAGGAAGCAGGTTGTTACAGACATCTGTTTAGCTCGGAGACCCCCGGTCCCTCCTGCACGAATGCCTACCCCGCCCACAGTCAGACTGCTGGATTGTCAGCAGATGTAGTTTTTTCAAGACAGCCTGAACACTTTCTGCTCTCCCATTTACCGCCTGAGGGGCTCCAACACCAAAGGTAGAGCGGAGGGTGGACACAGCTGCACTGCCGAACTTGCCTGGGGCACAAATAAAGAGATCTAATGTGGTTTGACTGTGTTGTTAGGGAGACCGGGGAACCAGAGAGGCACTTCAGAGCCAGCTTAGCACTGCAACATCTGCCATCAAGTTTCCGGAAAAAGCGGCAGGGGACAGCAGGTAGAGAAGGTGGCAGCGCGTCAAGGGCTGGCCTATTACTGGCGGGGGCTCTTTTGAATGCCTGCCCATCTCTCTCTCTCTCTCTCTTCCCTGCTTCTAACTAATGGTCTCGGCAGGGCTTGGTGTTGTTTTACAAAGCAGCAGTCTGCAAAACACACTAATAAGCACCTTTTTAAATGATACATTAACATACATTAACCCCGGAGAGCCGGGACTCATGGAAGAGACTTTTGTTTTTCCTGTTGGATCTCAAGCTGGATATCTGCATAGTCTGCATATTGCTTTTGTTCCCACACTAAAGACCTCTGGGGGAGGTTTGGGGTAATGATGATAACTGATGGCGATTACGAATACAGTGGTTTGATCGTAATAGTTTTCAAGATGTTGTTCCGCAGGAAATCTTTTGTTTTTAAGGAAATCAATCCTCATTTTCCTCTGTCCCACACTAACTTACTGGGGCTGTCAGATGTTTTAACGCCAAGGACAGCTTAATGTGTAACACAGGCATGTTGCACACACAAGCTCCACAGATGAGAACATACAGTGCAAATAGCCCCCAGACACCCAGAAAGTATTCCGCCACGTTGTTCAAGACGTATAATGTCACTTTAGCGTAGCCTATGCATACATTAAACCCTATTAAAATCAGCCTCCGTATAACACATACCTTATTAGCCCATGCAGACTGCTGGCCTCCTTAGGGCAGTGCTGTAATGAGGTGGAGTGTATTTTTAAATGGTGTAAATTCCAACCTCAGACAAAGAAAACATGTCAGCTCGCGGTCCCGAGGGCCTTATGCTCACGGCGGAGGGAAAAAAATAAAAATGTACCATTGTGGCTTAGTGTGGCATCTTAATTTTACAGTCAACGGTCACATAAACAGAGCAGTGGGAGCGTTTTAATTAAAAGACAGCAAGCGGGCGGGCGGTTCTTGAAGAATGCGGGTGAGGAAGAGAGGGAATTCATCGTTGGCATGGAGAAATAGCGACAGGGCAGACGATGGAGAAGAGAGCAAGAACAAGGGAGATAGAAAAGAGAGGGGGGGATTAAGGGACTAGGCTGGCAGGCCGGGTCCCTCAGGTCGAAGGCACACATGGCCGGGCTTAGCCGCAGTAGTGTTTAAGAGCCCATTCTCATGACTGGATTAGGGTGCAGAGTGGCAAACCCCAGACTGTTTGTGTTTTACCCTGAGAGCCACGAGAGTGAGTAGTGTCCTAATGAACTAGCAAGGCCAGTGTGAAGTGAGCCTGGCTGCTTTAGTGAGGGACAACTGCCTAATGAGCCATACTGAGCGCTGAACAGCTTAGCCATACAAAAACCATCAGAACTGTTGTTTGCTTGGCAGCAGATGAAACCAGCATGATTTTGATTTGTGATATTTGTTTATACTTGTAATCTCCTGTTCTGTAACTACAGCTGGGAGGTTTAAGTGTATATACTGGCTGATAAAACTGTGTGGCAAAATAATGGAGCAGCTTTGATGTTGTTTTTGCTTGGACAGCTTAATCATAATAGAAATAGGAGAAATAGCTGTGTTGGTGTATATGGCATTTTAATTATATAAAATTACTCTGATCCTTACATAAGATTTTGGTTTGTGTAACTGTGCAGTCCAACATGCTGTAAAGCTTTATAAACTGTTGAGACAAAATATTTTTTGCCTTTACCCAATTACTTTTCTCAAAACAATCCCTCTTGTCTTGTGTCCCATTGTTATGCAAATTTAGTATAATCAATGTGCTGATTAAATGGGAAAAGAAACTGTGTATTCACATATCAAGACAAACGGCAAATGAGGAAAATAGTTTCTAATAGTATTTAATGATTATCAATTAATTTCATCTCTGATTGTTTTATCACAGAGTGTTACGAGACTATAACAGCTCAAATTTGTATCTCTAAAAATAAACATTTTACTTTCTGTAAACAGATACAAGCAAACACTGGTCTTTGTGTACAAAAAACCTGGCAAATGTTATTAAATTGAAACATTCCCTAGATCAGAGGCCACAAGATTTTTAATTAATGGGGTAATTGGAATTAAATCAGAGCATCACAAATAAAAAAACAGAGGAAAGCGCTTGTTTGTGGAAGCAGAGAGCTGACCGTGTAATCAAACATTAACATATTTATAGAACTATGAGGTTTTCACCATCTGCTGTAAATGTTCGCGTCTGTGTAATTTTCATTGAGTAGCTGATTTTCGGTAGCTATTAGGGCAGCAGTGTGTTTTGGTGCGCGATGGATTTTGTTATGACAATCGGTGTGCATGGTGAAACAGCGCTTGTGTCTTTTTCTGGTCCTCATTAGTGCTATCAGCACACTGGCCTGTTACCCTTAACAAGCATTAAGTAGAAGGCTGACGGTTTAGTTAAATCGCATCGGCCACAGAGGAGAAATGACAGCTTTAACAATGACTGGCTTGCTGATTTTGTGAAACAACCCCTTGCTCTTTGAACCAGGTCTGTCTCTGGGTTTTTTTGGTTATGTGAACTGCACAAAGTAGGGCAGATGTCCATGTGGCTGGTTGTAAATTTGACAATGTCTGCCGTGTTAATCTGTGAGCCTCTTCAAACAGCCAGACCTCCTGGTAACAGGATTAGGTTGGGGACCCCAGTGAGCTGGTTTGGAGGGTGGTACTGGGAACTAGAAAATGTGTGTGGGGGGTGAATGCCAAAGTGTATGACAGAGCTGTTGGCTTGAAGTAGTGTGTACACTAAAAGGGTTTGAGACAAGCTAACATGTCCACAAATGTGGATGGATATCGTTTTCCTTATTTGATGAGGGTTCCAGTCATTGTTTCCAGAACATTAACTTACTATTAAATTGCTATTAGCGTCGTTTTATAATAATCCTTAGCAGCACAGGTTTATGATGGATGTTCGTTTAAGAGAAAAAATGTTTATCAGTACATTGAATTTTGAATTTAAATGTGGATTTTTTGTCATCTCTTTATGCCTTTAATCCTTTTTATAAGCTTGCCAGCAAGGCTTTAATAGATCTACAGTGAAATGGCACTTTCTACTTTGGATTTATAGCTTGATCCGAGTTTAACAGAAATCAATCCATTAACAATCATATTTTTTTCTGTCTTCTAGGGCTGCAATCTTTTTTACCATATTGAAGTCAAGCATTTTAGAATATATATATATATGATGTTTATAATATAGGTCTGTGCTTGGAAATCCCTTATCTTTCTGTATCCGGGCACATTGTGCTGATTATCTTGGTAGGGCTGGTACCTGCCCCCTTTAGCAGACTGTGTAACACAGACTCAATCTTCTGTGTACTTCCCCTTAACCTCCTGATTCAATTCTAGCTGATGTCCTGCCGTGTTAGCGTGTGTGTCTGCTTGTGTGAATTTTTTGCCTTGGCCCGACTGGCTACAAATGTGGTCGCATCAAAGCACGGACCATTTCTTCACCGTCGATTAAAATCAAAGCCCGTTGCAATGAGAGCAGGAATTGTGGCTTTAATTAAACAGCATTACTGTTAGTGTCAGACATTCCCTGGGCTGCTTTGTCTCATTGATTTTTCTCCATAAGTGTGACAGACCTATGGAAATCATACAGGGAATCGGTAATGTATTGTAATTTACTCCTTTCCTCGTCTGATCAATTTGAATATTTAAAGTGATGAGTACAGCGCACGACCATTTGAAAGGCAATTTACGCAGATAAAGGCCTTTTGTTTCTTTTAAGATTTTTAAATATGCACATTTTACAACAAAGGTCAGAATAAAGTCTTACTAAAGAAGAAAATGAATTAATTGAGTAATTGAGAATAATAGCATTCAAATTTAATTTAAATCAATTTTACAGTATTCAGTAAATCCACTACATTGAAATAAAAAGCATATTTTTATAAAATGCTTTTTTACACTCTTAGCCCATGGCAGCTAAGCTTGAACATGGTAGCTTTTATACATTTAGAAAATATTTCTATTAAGTAAATAAGTATGTTTAAAATGTTCTGTAGATTGAATGGGAGACTTAATATACAATTCAGTTTGTAGCTGCACATTGTCACTCATAAACATTATGCAGAAGATTTCAGCAGCATAATTATGCAGTTTTAATTATGCTGCTGCAGTTTTAATATTCAAATTTAAGAGGCCTCTTTATTTTAAACCGATAGCCCAAATAAAATTAAATGCAGTTCTAATCTTTGTTAGACACTAATAATCGTGCTCATAATAGCATGACTTTAATAGTGTTAAAAAGCAGAACTTGATGATGTTAACGGTGAGACTTGATTTTTGCCACCATCTAAATAGTGTTTGGCTAGACTCTGTGAAACAGCACCCCAGATTCTCCCTGTAGAACTTGTATCACATGGTATTATAGATAAGACTCACGGTCCCTTAATGTGGGAGCAAAGTCACTTTCTCGCAGATCTGATGCAGCTTGTAATTTTTAGCAGATGTATTTTTTAAGATGGTAAGTTTAGCTTCCCTATATCCATTTGTATGTGGAGTGTCTTTAACATTTCATCACTACAGCCTGAATTGGCCATAAATAAATTACAACTTGTGGTTCATAATTGATTGGAAGAAAGGACACAGATGTGACAATTATCGTGCAGCTGTTGAAAAAATTGGTTTATTCATTTATGTATTTGTTCTGTTCTGTCAGTCAAATGGTCTGTCAGAGGAAGAAAGCTAGTGGCTTAAAAAAAGTAAATTAAGAATCCTGCTTCTGTTCTAGTGTCAAAACTTCTGCTCACAGATCTCACAGTTTATCAAATTTAAACGGACATGAATCACAATGCATATGACATTTATCATCATAATACATCATTGTAACAGTTTATAATCTAACATAGTACGTTTAATAGTGTTGTCAACCTTAATGAGTTATAGGTCATTCTGTCTCATACATCAAACCATTTATCATTATATCAAGTGGGAACAAAAGATGGGTTTGTCGTCAAATGAGAGATACAGATTTTAGACATAAAGAGATCAAATCTGTGAGAAATGGCATTGTTTGCCTTCTCTTGTTTTGATCAGTATCATCTGGATATGTATCTGCGGGTCTCAGAACAAATGCATTTAAGCAGTTCTGAATCCTGATTTGTGTGTGCACAGATGCAGAACTGCTCATGGTTTTAATAGTTTTAACCCATCAGATGGCCCAAACCCTTTCAAAGTGGCAGCCGCTAAAATTTCCAAGTATCCCAAAATCTTTTTACCCATCCGCTCTCTCTGTTTGTCCAAAACAAATGCTTTACACAGTAGAGACCCAGCATTATCAAGTATGCTGTTCATTATATCCCCGTACACACTGTAAAGGCTATGCATAATTCTGTACCAAAATATACTGAAAAACCAACATGAGAAAGTAATTGACCACATTGAGGCTCAGATCGTGGAGATAATTCAGGCATGAAACTGGTCAGCAGATTTTTGAAGGTTACGGTTTCTAAAGTGAGGGATGTCGTGAAGGATGTTACTTATGAAATGTGATGATTAGATGTACTAATGAAGGCAGGAACCCAGGACAAAAAGACAGGAGGCTGTGTGTGCGTGTGTGTGTGTGTGCTTGGATTCCACCAGTTACACTGATTAGAAGCAGAAGGTCTTGCATGTTTTCTGGTTTTGGGCCCAGTGGAATCATGGGGCAGAATTTGTTGAGATCATGGCTATGTTCACTTTAGTCTGCATGTGAGTAATAACTTCATCACATTACACTGACATTTTGCACTGAGCGCATGTAAAAACTGAGAGATTTTCCCATGACGTTTATTAAAGTGTTGACATTAGTCCTGACTCGTGTACAGGAAAAATATTTTTTAATAGGTGGTCGTGGTTTTTAATTGGTCTTGTGTAATTTTACAAAAACTGTGCATTATGGCAGTAGTGCTCAGTCGGATTTGCCTCATAACCCAGATTATATATTAAAAATGACGTTGCAATGTAATGAAGAGGCAAAATTGTGTGGCTGTGGGTGGGTTTCAGTGCAATACAATACAATACAAGATAATATAATAATAGTGTTAATCAAATTATTTTTAATAATTAACTTATTATTGCCATTTTTAAAACAATAACTTCAACAGCAGTAATAACAGTAATTATTTCCATTATTTGTTGATTGTTTGTAACTACTGTCATTTCATGTATGATGCATTTGTCACTTTTAGTCCCCAACAAACAAATTAAACAAATTAAAATTCTAACATTTTTGCTTTGAGGAGGCAGCAGGTTGTTGAGTGAATTTTGAGATGGTTTTCATTAGCCATTGTACAATAAGTTGCAACCAGGACTAGACTAACCAGTTCTAACGGGCACCCTGTTTGTGGCTCGGTTACCCCGGTGACAGCGGTTTGGGTCAGCCCACCTGGGAGGGAGACAACTGTCTCTATGCTATCCAGCGCATTTCAGGCCTAATGATATGCAGCTGACACCTTAACCCAACCACACTGCAAAGTAGCGCATTAGAATAATTACTCCCTGTCAGCCTCCATTTAATAGTCAAGCCCCCCACCCCCTTAAATACACCCACACTCGCATAAGCCCTTTCCTTTGCTAAAACGCTTACACAGTCTAAAATACTGTCAAAGCTAAGGGTACATCCTCTCGTGATTTGCCCTTGATGGATCTAATAGTATTTGCAAACTAAACAGAAGCACAGTGACAACGAAACAGATCGATGCCAAAGACTTCATTTGATTTTAGCAGGAGAAAACATGCTCGCATGTGCACAGACAGAAATGTGCAGTCACAATAACTCCAGTCTGAACAGGCAGCTCATTATAATGACATCTGCATAGCTGAATATACTCCTCATTCTGGTGGAGTGAAGAAAAGAGTCATGCTGGAACCTCATTCTTACAGATGCGGTTGAAGCACAAGATCTTTTCATTCTGTAACTCACTTGTTGCTTGTGGTTTAATTGAATAGCAGTGTTTATTTTCAGCGTTTAGTTTAAGTTAATTCATGATCCTCTTCGCCAGTTTGTATTTTGCCATGTTTCTGTACAGATTAAAGTTTTACAAGCATCTCTGAATTAGCTCCTCAAGTTAATTTACAAGGTTCACGTTATATATAATTTCAAAGACGTTTAGGGGAATTCCCTCCTTAAGTCAAAGTTTATTTCAAAGTCTACATCAACTTCTGCACTAAAAATTGATATAAGCCAGCAACAGTATTTCAGTTAGTTGCCTAGAAAATGCAAAAGCACTTTTAACATTCTCAGTGTCAAATTTATTGTGTCAGTAATTTATAATTGACTACTGTTGTGCCAAGTTTAATAAAACTAATGTGTCTGGTAACATTTACTGCAGTGAAAAAGCAGCCGTTTTATAAGGATTGAGTGAACCTGATAGGAAGAACAAACAGTCTGCAGATAAAGATGTGTAAGGTGTGATATAGTGACAGTTTTCTGGTCTCTGTGGGAGGCTGTGTAGACATGAGAGGAAAGGTCACTGGTTGTTTCGTGTGGAGTCCTAAACAGTGGAGATCAGAAAGCTCTGGCTGGATAAATGGGATTATTTGTAGTTTTGCATAGTGATTATTAGCTGTAATAACTGTATCACACCTGGACAGCAGCTGTTTTGGGTGTGTTTGAATAAAGTTCTTGCACTACAGAATCTTTTCATAATATGTAATATATTATTATTCATAATAATTCATTCAAAAATGGTAATGATAGTAAATTTATAGTATATTTAAAGAAAGATCTCCTGTAATAGTACCGGTGTTATGCTAAAATATGTTTGTGTGTATTTATGTGTACGTATATTTGTTCTCCCCCTTACCAGCCTGTTGTCTGACCAACTTAGGTCACATTAACCCAGTTCTCACAGTTGTGGTGTTGAAAAAACCCCAAAGCACACACATACAGTGTAGAATGTAGTGTAGCCTGAAGCTGCTACATGCTGTTAGATTTCCACTATTGCTGTGCAATGATCAAGTTATTTACTGCTTACATTACCATGCGACTTGATAAGCATATTTTTCCCAGTCGACATAACAAGATGGTTTATCACCAGGGTTACTACTGACTATAGCAGGATGTGCAGCCTGTGTGTATTTACACTCCTGTGCTTTATAGCACCACATAAATAAACCTTTTCTGTGCCGTAATTTAAAGCTGAAAATTTTGCATTAAATAATGAGGGGAACTTGCTCGTAAAAGTATCATGAGGTCATAAATTAAAATAAAAGAGAATATGTGCAGACTCAACTGTTTCAAAACTTTTTGGGAATGTATTTTATACGGTATATAACATTATACTGTATATTGAAGCATCTTTTAATAGCCAGAGATAGATTTTTTTTTTTTGCATATTCATTTTTTTAATAATTACCTAAAATAATAAAAAATAAGTTATCTTTACAATATCTATATAATCTAATTATAATTTTTCTTTATTCTGAGATATACAAAATATCTAAGAAATATAAATATTTCAGGATCATCTTATTGTAAGTATTAGAAAGAGTTACAAAAACAAATAACACAAATTGTATTTCAGATGCAACTAAAACACAGGTTGCATTTCAGACCTAGAATAGTGTTTTAAATAGCTGTATACTTTCCTGTACATTACAGCTTTTCTGACAGGTCACCCATCGACCCCTTTATGGCCTGGTGCCAGAAACAATTCCGCACACATTAGCCTCATCGCTAGCTTTAATGCACGCCACCCCACGGGATGGTAGGCGCCCTGGCACATGCGTGTGGTCGCATCCAAATGGCAGAAATCTCACACGGACGCAGCGTTGCTCCATCCTGACAGCTCCCTCCAATTACCGCCACTCCTGTCGCATGCCGCCCATCTCCTCCTGGCCCAGATCGCATGCGCCCCCGCCCACCACCATGCGGGTGAAAACAAAAAGGGGGAAACAGAGTCCAAGGGGTCAAGGCAGGCCCCCAAACACATATTTAGATATTTACTTACGTTTCATTTCTTAGCAGCTACTCTGTGCAGTTTCTTTCAGACTTTGGTGGTTATTCTTGGATTGTGAGGCTGTATGCAAGCTTATGTTTGGAGCGGAATGTTTATGGTGTCTAGGGGCCTGACTGCAGGCCAGCTGAAGCCACAGAGACAGGCCAAAAATGAGAAAGTACAGATGAGCCCGATGGCTTCATGTGGATGCTCATTTGCAGTGTCGTGAGTTTTCTCTGAGGAGTTGAAGAGGGGAGATGGGCATATCCATGCAGAGGACTGAGGAAACAGAGATTCTGTGGCTTCAGGGGCTCAGCGATTAAGCAGAAGGACTAAAAGCACATTACAGCTCTGTTGCTTTCCTTCTGTCTGTCACATAAAGAACTGCTGTTTTTTTTACAGAATAAATGTTGTTTGATATTTCACAGTCTTGGATAAAAAAAGACCAGATTGTATTATTTATTTTTTTAATAATAATAATAATTTGAAATATGTAGTATTCTCAATAATATTATTTCTGTAATATTCTAGTTTTATAATAGATAATAGGAACAGCCCAAATTTAAAGCACAGCATTACAACTATTAAGCAGGAAGCTTGCGAGCTTAGTTCCAGATTAATGAGTGTATGAATGAGCTTTTCATGCCACATAAACAATATTATATTTGCAGACTTTTCAATTGAATTTCTTTTAGGTCGCCAAGCTCATTAAAATGATTATGATCCAGACTTGCCAGCAGCCCTAACACCCACCCCCCACACACACTTTTGGAGCTCCCAAAAACTAAACACTGACCAAAGCTAAATTAGCATGTTAAATGTTTTAACGCTGACTTACATTAAAAGCTTGTCTGAAACACAATTCACAATAGTAAAAATTTTTTTTACATTTATTTGTTGCTATTTGTTTGCTGTTGTCTCAAAAATAAGGATAGGATGCATATTTACAATATTTAACATTAATATTAATACAGTGGAAAAACTCAATGACAAGTTGACCTGGTCAAAAATAAGTTTAAATTAATGAATCCCGTTGTGGCAAATCTTATCCTATTAATATTTATTAGTTAGGCCGACTTGACATCACAATCAGTGATTTGTTACCTGCTGTATCAAGGTTCGGTACAATGGAACATGTATTTAACCAAGAACAATTTCCTTCCCATCTGATCTGCTGGTATCCTGCCAAACAGATTTTTCTTCCCCCCTTTTGATTATTTTATCACTTTAAATTCTTTATGAAACGCTGCACTGGTAACCTTGCTAGAGCCGAGCAGGGCCTGGCTTTAACTGCTGCTATTTGGAATAGTTCTCCTCGGTGGCTCGTTCTYGTTCCCTCTGTTGGATTCTGCTTGTCCATTAGTGCCATCTGTGCCCGCCTGTGCCGTCTGTGAGCGCCTGAGCTCCGCCAAAATGACTGGCATTTTCTCTCAAACAACCAGGGGATGGTGCCCAGAGCTGTTAGCTGGCAATGATGTGCACTTATTCTGACAAACCCGGGAAAAGAAAAACAGAACAGGGAGCAGAAAACATCTGCACATGTAGTGCAGCTTTGCTTAAGCTACTTTCACAGAAAAAGACTTTTCTGGTGACCATGCTAAGCCAAGCTTTGTAATGTAAACTTAATCTCGCCCAACACATTGGTTCCCCAGAGCAATAATCATCTCCTAATTCCTGACTCCTGAATGCAATTTAACAGGACCTAGTGAAGAGTTGGGAATCGGAAGCCAGCTCTTAATTAGAATCAAAGTTACATTTGAAAAAATAAGAAATAATGGAACTAAATTTCTTTTACTAAACGTTTTGTTCTGTTAATGGTTCCTTAACGTCTGTGTTTCTGAACCCCATATTGAAATATCTGACTGTGTTTTCTGCACTGCTGTTTAGTGGTGCTTAGTTTTAGCTGAGTTGTAAGCTTACAGTCTAATGTGATTAAAGGGCAATGAAATAATACAAAGATAAAAAGTGTAATTGGTTAAAATGTCTTATAAATCGAGACTTTCATAAAACCTCTTTGTTGAAATCTGGTGAAATAAATAGTATTTTTTGTTGTTGTTTAATTTGAACTAATTGATTGTTGGTGCTTTCTCAAAAAAATCATGTAGGGTAGGCTTGGAATCTTTTTTTCATAAACATCTATTGTTATGCTGGTTGAAAGTCTCTTCATATCCTGATAGCAATCACTATGTAAAGTGGTGTAAATATATTTTAATATTTATATATTGTCTGTGAAAGGTACAGGACCATAACATGTTCATCCAATCATTACATTTGCTCCAGATGTCTGTCAAACTGTGTATTTGCATACTTCTGTGTACTTTCTGAAGGAGGCGTGGCTTTGGAGATGCTCTGAAGGGAGGAATGCTTGTAGTAAGTTGTTCTTTAGTAAAAGAACAGCTGCCTTCAAGTAAACATTACAAGATCCAGCCAGACATGTTCTGTATCATGTAGATTTAATTTACAGTACTGTACAGTATATGGATGTGGACTATAATGTGCATGTTTAAGTTGTAATGTATATGTAAAAATTGCCTTAATGCCTTAATGACTTTTTTTAAATCACCAACTTTGCCTCTAATGCTATCCCTGAAATATGTGGCATTAATGACCACTTTGTAAACATTATGACACCTAATGCCAATGTGGGATTTTTACTGGCGTCTGGAGATAAAAACCATCATTCTCCTGCTGTCTCCCAGGTCAATCCGCTAGTCATCAGCCCTTGATAGCTGATCATATGCCACTTCTTTACCCAGAAGACCTGATTTGAGCCAGCAGGACTTGCTGTATAAATATTGTGTCAGCAGAAGGGGTTTTTTATACCCGTGTAAATTATGCTGCCAATGTGCCTCAGAAAGACATTGTGCTTCATTGTGCCTGTGGACTTAAATTACACTGTCAAAAACAACTCTGACTTTCAAAGCAAGCTCTGAGTAGACCATTATTAAATCCTTTAAGACCTGTGCTGTTATGCTTTTCTCCAAATGTAATGCTTATCAGAGAATACATTTTGATTCCCTAGTGACAAAGCTACAGTTTCTAAACCATAAAATTAAGAGCCTTTTCTTGACGCTTTTAATGTATTCACTGTTCCAGAGCCTATATCACTTTTTAATGACTGGAAAATTTATCCAAGTTGTCAGCAGGCGTTAGATTTTAGGCTCTCTTGGCTCGGTTCTGAATCTCCACCAGACCAGATGGCGGTGCTATGTGGGCCGTATGTGGACCATGGGTGTGGAGATAGTGGGGGCCAGCTCTCGAATGCAGGATTGCTCACATTCTGGCAATTTCCCTGGGCCTGTTTGCAGCTGCACTTCCTGTCCTATTTTGAACTTCTAATATGTTCAGTATGTGGAAAGGGCTTTTAAAGATAGACTTTATTCTGTGAGATGTCACAATAGTTTTTACAGGCAAGGCGTAGGCAAAAAATGTGTTGTGATGAAAATTTTTTACTTTTATTTGTATTGCAATGAATCATTTTTGCAAACCCTATATTGTAATATCTGGCTTTAACTTTCCAGGGGAATCGACTCTATTATGAAGTAATATAAATTAATTCCATGATAATGTATATCTGTGCTTTATATATTTATACATAATTATACATCACTCGGGAGGATTAAAGCAGCTTTTAATTGCTCGGGATAGTCTTAAGAAAGACATAGGCTGCCTTCCAAGTTCCACTCTTCCATTCAATTCCTTGATCTCACTATTTTAAAGGACTGAAAGTGTAAGACTGCTCCTCTGGGGCTTTTTGGGTTGAAGGAATCAAGCTGTTCCAGAGTGTGAGTTGCAAAGATGTGAAGATTAGATGCAAAAACACATGCAGATTCCTCAGTTGGACAGGTGCCCAAGCACACGGCTAAATCAGAGTAACAAATATGGTTCTGTGGAGTCTGGTGGACGTCGGACTGGTGTGCCATGAAGAAGGCTCCAAAGAGTTGAGGTGGAGGGGCAGAGCTGATAGCACCCAACAGGCTGTCTCTGTTTGACTGATCTGTATAGGTGTAGCATATGCATGGGGTTACTGAGGTGACGCTCTTGATAAACTGAGCCTGTGTGATCTTGTGAAGAAGAAACCTCTTTATCAGTTAAATCAAGCACTAGCATTTTGCCATGTAATAAACTTTGTTTTTGTTTTGACTGTACTGTAACACTAAATAGATACCAATTAAGCACAAAGATTTTTAGTCTAATTGTTCCGAGTCAAAACATTGCAACCTCCAGAAACAGGGCAACCCAACACAGTACTAACATTCAAATATAAATTCAAATAGATGATTAAAATTATATTTTTCAAGCTTGTGGATATGCTGATCAAGCTATCCATATTGGATATACATATACACTTTGATATACATTTTTGGACATACTTTGGACATACGGCCTGTTAACACTAACAGATAGTGGAAACTTTTTACCACAGCTGATAAGCCTATTTATTTTGATACCCTATTTATCTACATCCTATTTATCTAAAAGATTTGCATTTAGCATTCTTTTTTCTTTTAATAGGGTCACTGTAACCTGTGACCCTTTCAGATCCCACCAGTTGCTATAAAATACGTGTACTCAAATGGAATCAAATGAACAACACAACTACAGTGTAGTGTAAAGTTTATTGAAGTAGCAAAACAAAATTTACTTAAAACATAACAGTTTCTTCAAACTAACATGTCTCTGTCTCTATTCATAACACACCATCCAATAAAATCACCTTGACATTTAAAAGTTATATCTGCCGGTCTAAGAGCATGCGATAGGAATCCAATGACAAGTCTTTGATGGAGTTAAAATGTGTCTGACAGTGGATCTGGGTATGACCGTATTGATCAGCACCTGGTGGACTCTCACGACAGACTCCTCACAGTCATCGTGAAGGCAGACAGCTTTTCAGAGTTCCTACTTCAAAGCCGGCAAAATCCAGTAAACTTAGCCACCCTGTCAGCCGTGGCCAAAACAGCATCTGACGCGCCTTATTTGTTGACGGAGTGAGATCTATCGCAGAGGGTGCGTCTCGCTTGGCTTATGATGCAGGGACAATGTAAAGCCTCTTATCTGTGGATAGTGTATGAAGACGCTGTTTTTTTGAATGTGTAATGCCAATTGTGACTAGAAAGTAGGGCAAGCGATTCACTGTAGTTATAAATCTAAGACGGCTTAACTTGACTTTTACACACTAGTTATCAAACTTACATTCTGGAAAAATTCTTTTCATTTATTTGGTGCCGTAATTGTGTGTGTATTGTGTGTATGTGTATGTTTGTGTTTTCGTGTGTGTGGTGGTAATACACTGGGTGAGAGCTCCCTCTTGGTGCCATTACACCCAGTTTCCCCAGCAGTCAGTAGTGTGTGAAATTTTAGCAAGCCAATATAGGGGGGACCATAAAGACATCATAAGAACTTTTAAATGTAAAGTTTATTTTCTGTGTTTGTTTTATCCGTGTGTGTAATTATTAGTCTGTGTTGTATAATCATGTTAACAGTGATACGTTTTTGTTATTTGTGAGGCAGTGTTTTTGTTCACTGAGCTTTGGTTTGAAAAAAAAGAAAAGACATTTTTTATTTTTTATTTTATTTTACTACTCTGGCATAATTAATTGCATGTACTTGAGGAATAATAATAATTATTATAATAATGCTAATAATGATTAATGTAAATTTTGTTATTATTATTATTCTACTTTAATTAATTTATAAAATAATTGAATGAATCCATTAACTAATCTGCTTTCTTCTGATATTTTCTTTTCCTTCTAGGGAAGGTGTATAAATTTCAGCCGGACACAACATCAATAGATGACAGTCTTCCGTCTCTGAATTATTTAGACTTTAGAAATTTGATGGGACAACAGAAAAAATTTCCTTCAATGTCATAGCTTTTCTTTGGCCCATTCAGAGTATCCTGGTTCTGATTAATGCACAAAGGAAACCCGTTTAGTCTAGTTGGCTTTCCAAAACTTAAATAAGTATAATGTACCATCTCTCCTGCTACTGAATGGAAAGAGGAGGATTAAATACATTAAAAGTGTCTGATTTTACAGCGAATCTGATTATGCACAGCAAAGAAGAATTTTATTTTTATATTCGGAACATATTGTGTCTTCTGCAAAGAAAAAAAACTAATCTTATGGACACAGACGGAGGCTATTTAAAAGAAAAACTGAATGAGATGAGGCTCTTTGCCATTGGCTGGGAAGTAGAACTAATCCCAGTAGTCTCACAGAGAGCAGAAGTACTTTGCCTCCTGGCAATGTCTCTTCACAAAAATCTCTCCAAGCCCACTATCGTTGAATGCCTAGCGGGGATTCTTTGACTGGAGATCTTGTCATTTTAACACCGAGAAGTGTACACGCATGACAAATTGTAGACAGTATGCCCTAAGGTATTGGAAGCAGTAAGACTTTGCCCTTTAGTTCATGAAAACACCTTTTTATCAATGTGAGAGCAGAACAGAGAAATTAATAGAGCGTTACTACACCACAAGACACCCTGTGACCAAAGTGCTCCGGCAAGATTTTGAGGGACACATTTCCCTCTGCTGGCTTCCTCCCTACATATTTGGCAGTTTGTTCTGTGCTCACTAATGCATAGACCTTTACAATTCATAAACATGCCCATCAGTTTAAGGTTTTAAAGACATAGATACCATTGCTGCTCATTGCTGTTAGCAAAAATTTTTCTGTTTCTTTCTAACTGTTCATTTCCACAAATTATTTGCGTTTGTGCACAGAAAAGCGAGCAATATATATTAATTTTAGATTTCTTCCATGCGCTGTCACAGATAATGACAGTGTGAGTGAATACACTCTGGGTAATGAAGAGGGCGGCAGCTGAAGAAAAGGCTTGAACGATGCAGTCACTTTCAATTCGCTACTTCAGATGCAAAATGAATATTTAAGTCGAAATCTGACAAAAAAAGTGTGCTGCCTTTGACAGAAAATACTATAGACAATGACCAGTGGCTGGTTAGTGGGATGTCTTGGTGCAAGCAGGAAAGCTTATCAAATGACACCAAAAATAAGTTCGACAACCATCAAGTTTGAGGTGGGAACAGAACAGGGTGAAGTGGCTCACATTTGGTGCCCATGCAAGTGTGCAAGATGGCAGGACCATTTGGGACAAAAAATAGCCCTGGTTTAAGCCCACCGGACATCAGTTTAGTGTTATATTTACATATTTGATGCAACACAGCTTTATATCATTAGCAGCTTCTTACATGGCTGTTTACCCATCTTACCAGTCTCTGCTTTGCTTTTTTAATTTTCATCATTTTTTAAACATTGTATTTGCTTTTTCTTTGTTTTTTAAATGTATTGTTAATGTATTTGTGTTGTTATATTTATATATAATAGGATAAGATATGATTGTGGTAAATGAAGTGTTTTCATGTGTTTTAAATGTTTTGGGCCCATTAATGCGTGCAGAGATTAACTGATTTATGACTGAAGTATTTAAATAGTTGTGGAGCATATTGGATTGAATATTGAATTGAGTACCAACTAAAAACAATAGTATTAAAAATTTGTTTGAAAAAATTGTTTAGAAAATACTACACCTGCTTCAGCTTTTTGAGAACATTAAAGGTTTGATTAATAATTTAGATAGAAAAAACATATTTAAAACAAGTTTTTAAACAACTGAATGTTCCCAACTGTGCTCTATTTTTGTACAATAAAAGGCAAATAAGCAATGAACTAGTATTGGTCATTTCTTAATTTAAGTAACACCAGTCTCCTTGTAAACATGGTTTTAATTAGTAAACCATTTACATGGTTTAAATTAGTACAGTGTATTGACCTTGTGATATATGACCCACTGCAGTTTGGCCAGTGAATATAATTTCATAAATAACTTATTTTCTTCTAGGCTATGCAAACACAGGCTAATTTTCAGTGTTTTCTAAATTATACTTTTAAGTTTTCTGACAGTATAATATAATTTTACGGTTTTGTTTTTATTTCTAAAAATGTTGCTAAGTGGTGCACTGGTTAAAAAGTTATATAAAAGTATTACTTTACTGTTAGTCCTACATTGAATCCCAGTGAATTGCT
>JAZGTK010005102.1:0-23061 GCA_036877625.1 Ambastaia sidthimunki
ACGGCCATTTTCACCATTTCTGCCCTGACCTCTCGTTCATTTCTGACTGTTTAAAGTGTAAAACTGATGTCAACTTTGAGATGTTTGTAGGTCTTTATTATCACCCTGTGTTCCAGGAGTCTGTTTCTCTCTGCTTGAGCCTCACGGAGAAGACGTTCCATCTCTTCCATCTTCGAGACGCTGGTGCTGGTGCTACCAAAATATAGTAAAAAAAATAATACAAGACACCTTTATAACCTCCCACAACTCAATACCACACTGCCAGCCTTACGCTTAGTTTAAACAGCATTACACTTAGTTTATTTGTGAGTCATGCTAATGTAAACCTGTTATACGTGGAGATATGTAGATATGTAAGATGCTGTAGTTGAAGAACACAGAGGAAAGTTGAAGTTGGCCAGTGCTGGAATTCATTAAGTCGGGCAGAAAGAACGTTTTGACGTTGATGTTTTCTACTTAGACTTCAAACAGAACACGTGGAATAGATCTGAGCAGCCCTGCTTTCTCTACGACTTCAGTTTTACCCCTAAACCCAGCTAACAGGAAATGTTCTCAGAATGTTGGCTAGTGTTCAATAAATGTTCCCTCAAAGTTCTTGCAGTAATGTTATTTTAATGCGATTTACCCTATATATCAAAAACATTATTCTTACGTTGTTACTGTCAACTGTCAACAAAACAACAGCTGGTTTAAGGTTTTGAACTTTGATGCAACATTTTATTTATGCAGACAAAGCTGCGGTTGTCATGACAACCAGCACATCTTGTCATCTGTTTCTTAGCACAGAATAGACATTTAACATGACAGTTTTTGCAGTGTAAATGCAGTTATAGATGATTAAGTGAGTGTATAAAAGGAAGACCAATCACGATTCAGTATGCAAACAAACGCAGGACAGACCACCAATCATAATTCCATGTGCAAATAATGGAAGATGAAAGAGGACCAATCAGAATTCAGTTTTCAAATATGACAATGACATCATCATTGGCGGTTAGAAGTACTAGCTTGCAAAAACATTCATTCATTTTATCGCATTCACTGTTTTAATGGACATTCAATATTTTGTGACTCAGCAGAGTCAGAAATTTAGCTTTTGTATCTGTCAGCTGTCAGTCATTAATGACATCCAGCTTCATGCATGACAGTAAACAACCTTCTTTAAGATGCAAAGCACTAAAAAGGCTGTTTTAGTTCAGACAGAAGCTTTGAGAACCTCACAAAGATCATGCCATGCAAAGAAGATCCATTCAGGTACAAATCTAAGAAAGTAAAGAAGATATCTACATGTACTTCCAACAAACATCGACATGGAAGAACCCAATATCACTACAGCAGATATATAATGTCATGTTCTTCTCTCTTCTTCTATCTGATCTTCTCTCTATTGCCTCATAGCCATCTACAAAATCTGCTCTATACACTTCCCTCCACTGAGCTGGAGTTAACATCTGGTCACCTTGTTTATCATATCTTACCTGCGATGCTGAAGATGAACGGAGGTCATTCCTGCTCTAGAACGTGCAGAACCCAAAGAACCACAAAACACGAAGAGAACATACCACACAAAGACCCGCGCTCTGCAGTTGATTACATTCAAACTGGGGAAAAAACCCAGAATCTGTTTCCTCTAAAAGTTTCAGCTGTAATCCGAGTGGACCCGTTGCTGGACGAGAGGAGGGGGTGCAAACCATCCTTTCCGGGCCTCTTTAGAACTCACATTATTCAAGCGAACTGCTCAAATTTCACAATCACTGCTCCATTGCCTCCAGCGCAGACACACACAGAGCATAAACACACGTCTGCCGCCCTGAGAAATGATCTCATGAGGTCTGATCTGTCAGTCTCCTCACTAATGTCTTTAACTAATGACTAATCGCAAGTTGAGTTGAGGTTTATGGTAACCATCTCGAGATGGTCTAAGCCCAGCATTTCTTGGCAAACATTTACATAATATTTATTCTTGCATTTTGAAACAAATAGATTGAGTGCAAAAAACTGCAGGGGTCGCATTTCTAAAAGTCTGACTGTATGTAAGTTTTTTGTCACAAAAAATCTTTTAATAATAAAAACACTTTCTGGCTTCCTGGGACAAATTTACATTTTACATTTATGCATGTGGCGAGCATTTTTATTTTATATTTGCTCTGACTGACAATGAACAGCAGGAAAAGCTCACCTGGAGACGTTGTCAGGTAAGCAGGTGGAGATACTGGTGTCCATACTGTCAGAGCTGTCCACACTTACTGTGTCGAAAGCACGGCCGTTGCCTTGGTAACCAAAAGAGTCCAGGTAAACGTTGGTCTGTGAGGGCGCACGGCCGGCGAGGTTATTCGACTTTGCTCTGTTGTCCTCGCCGATGTGTTGCTGGCTGTGTCCTGTCAAACCAAACAATGAAAGAATAAAACTGAGAATTCACCTTTTTATATCAACCTTGCATCAACCCATGAGCTCTCCAAAGTCTTCCTTCCTATTTAAGGGCTACTGTAGCTTTACCTGAGAGTGCAGCCTCACCCCCAATGGCCGGTTCTTCATTTTTGCCACCCAGCTCGGTGACCTCTGGGCGGTCGATGCCCAGGGCACCATGGTGCCCCTTACCCTGATCACCAAGACCAGCCACTGTGCAAAAATATCCTGACAGTAGGGAGAGAATACTGTACTCTGGTTCAGAGACGGCTTAGATCTCAAAGCCTAATGGACCACGCTTTGAGCTGTAAGTCCAAAATAAAAAGATGGACGGGTATTTGAGCTTGCTGTCTATCCAGATGGTTTCTCCAGGAGATGTGGAGCGTAAGTTAAAGTAAGTGGTTAAAGTGGCAAACCAGTGGTGCTAGAATTAGTCCAGCGGATGTGAGACACTACTATAACCTTGATAACATCAACCACAGCGAGTAGAAGCTGAGACACGCCTCTCTGATGACCCTACCCATGAGACCACCAGATTAACCAACTGACAACACAGAAGAGCTCAGCCAAGATTTCTTCTGTATGTGTAAATTTATAAAGTTTACATGTAAATGAAGCTTTGTTGTATTACCTCAAGAACAAAGCTGGAAATAATTATTTTTTTAGTCTATTAAAGTTCACTCTGCTTGAGATGAGAGTTTATGTTTGTCAAAAACAGAATGCGTTTCCTGTCTTCCCAGCATTCCTTCACTATCTTCACCAAACAAACAAATAAATGCAGAAAGTTTCCACCCAGTTGGAATAAACATCTCCTATTGGACAACAACAACAACCCAGTTAACAGAGAAGATTCTCAGAACATTACCTAACGTTCTCCAAAAGTTTTCTTAACGTTATCAAAAATGTTCTTGCAGTGACGCAAGTTGACCTTTTTAACATTATTTATCATATATTAAAAATGTTATTCTTAAGTAGTTAGTGGAACGTTTTTAAAAATGTTCCAGAATTTAAAAATGTTTGAATAATTTTCTCATAAACAAGCAATAACATGAATACAACGTGACCAATGTTTCATGTTGGGTAAAAATAAAAACAGAAAACTCTAACTGTGTGTATCTCCCTGTATTCTGAAGATGAACTCTGTAAAAGCTACACCATATTTCCTCAAAACACCCACAATCAGCCCTCTTAAGCAAAAACAGCAGGGCAAAAATCAAACATTACAGTACAAAATAAAACAGTAAAAATAAAACCAGAAAGAACACAAATGACTACAAACACCTAATCATGCAGAACTAAATTACTAGCAAGTTATTACTAACAAAAAGCCTTGGTGAATGAATTCATGCAAAAAAGCAAAGAAAAGCCAGATTGTTCTTTTCATTGAGATCGGACTCATTAAAATCAACTAAAAGAGAGGTGACATCAGTAAAGGTCTACAGAGACAATAAATGTCCCCCAAACGAGAAAATTCTTAATATGTGAGGAACCACAAACACGTCTACAAAAAAATCTCACCTTTCTTACACCTGCCTGCAAAAGAGACACAGCAATCCAAGATTAAGTAAAGCTGTCGGGTAAGTGATCAAAAGCACCATTTTGATACCTATGATTTAATGCCACATAACAACACTGTGTATTTAAAGCTGCAATACGTAACTCTTGCCTCTCTATCGCCATCTCTGTCCAAAACTTATAACTGCAACTTGTAATTATTGTGATTGTGAAGGTAAGGAGACTGAACACTGATCTGTCATGTAACTGATTTTAACAAACATTTTACACGTCACAGCTTGTGTGTGTTTGAGGGAGACTCTTACCTTTGTGTAGATGATGTGTTTGTGTGTGTGTCTCTTTAGGGGACGTGGCCAGCGCTCGGCTCAACACACTTCCACAGCTGGAGCTCTGAGCTAAAGGTGGATGAGACTGAACACAGAAGAAATTTTACAACACACTTTTACTACGGCTAGACAACAATAACCAGTAATAAAAGACAATAACAACTTACAGCAGTCTTTTCTAAAAGATAAAGCTTTTAAAAATGACACTTTTGACTTGATGCAGCAATTTGAACTGTTTCCTGGAAAATGTTTGGCTTAATTTGACGTCAACATACGTAATGAAAAGTACATAAAGTTACCTGCAATTCTATTATTCAAACAGAGATGGCGATAGAGAGGCGAAAGTTACGGATTACAGCTTTATAAAGAACTGAATCATGATAATTAAACTGAATTTCTGAACGGTATCAGCTTTATATTATACTTATATTAACAGAATTTATAATAATAATATTAAATATATAATACATTTTGAATATATCACAGCTCTAGTGTGTATAAATGTGTGTATATGTGTCTTACTCTGGAGGTCACGTTACGACCAAGTGTGGCAGAAGTAAACTGTGGAGGTACGGTGGGCTGGGTCTTCTTCCTCGGAAGAGTGTCACTCAAATAAGCTCCGCCCTCTTTTCCATACCGCTTCCTTTCTTCTAGAGTGCGGAAATGCTGAGGCACAGAACGTTAAAGGTGAGCATCTTGCTAACAACTTCACGCACCACGTGGCCTACAAGCAAGTTTACCTGCCTGTGACGCAGCTGTTTTTTGGCAGGTAGAGGAGGAGGAGAAGGGCTGAGGAAGGTCACTATCTCCTCAGGCCAGTGCACAGAGGGAGGTTTGAGGTTGGAACGAGGACATGCGGTGGAAGAGGAAGGCGAGGCAGAAGATGGAAGTGAACAGGAAGAGGAAAAGAGCTTTGGCAGAGAGAAGGAGGAAGTGGGCGGAAAAATCAAACAATCAGAACAAAGGCAGGTAGGCGAAGGTTGACTGACAAGCTAGTTGGTTGTCATATCATGACTCGTCCATTAATTTCTTTCTTTTTTTGTTAGTACAGCAAAAGTTGTGGGTTCGATTTCCAGGGATCACATTCCAGTTTTTGTAGAGAACCTTACTGTAAAAAATCTATGATATGACCACTTTAACACAACAGATCAAAATGCAATAGATAAAATATGTAAGTCACACACAAATCCCTACACTCATAAAACAGAAAACCACACAGTGACCTTTCAACTTTAATTTCTTCTAACCTTACACTTGTGCAACTTAATGCTTAAACGCTTAAACCCAAAAACTATCCTGATTACACACACCTCACCCTCTCCCAGTGGGGAGTTCTCCGCAGGACTGGGGTCAGTCCCTGTGGCAGGGGCGTCAGGGGAGGGCTGGGCTTGGTTAGGGAGGGGGGCTGGGGTGGGGTCTACCCCCAGTTGAAAGTACAGTTCATTGATCTCATGGACTGTAACATAGCCCTGTGGAACAAACCATTTGAAAAGCGGGGGGAGAGATAAGGGGTTTAAGAGAAACAGACACATTAAAGAAGGGTTAAATTTATTATGAATAAGCAAATTAATGATTATCAGTTGAAACAATGAATAGTAAAAATTAGTTCGTTTATTGGTTAATTAAAAAAGTAAATGTAAAGGTGATGTGAATAATTTTGTGCTTGTGGTATTGTATATTACATTACAATATATTGTATATTATCCAATGTTTTATAATATAATATAACATAATATAATCATTTTTTACCACTAATGCTGCAGAAATTAATCACTTCACCTTCATGAAATAGTAAAAAAGAAAATTATTTAGTATGTTATTTTAATATCAGCATATTTTGTAAAGCAGGAAATAAAAGAAATGTTCTCGCATGCACAGGCTGGTGCGTTACCTCAGCGTTTTTGATAGACAGAGAGGAAAGAAGAGAAGAAAACAGCACCAGGTCGACAGGAAGTGCACACAGGGTTTTGGGGACATGGCAAAATTCGCTCTGAGGCAGACACACGTCAGCCAAATGGACGCAGTCCTGGAATACAGGAAAACAAACCGTTTCCACAAAGAGGAAACGTCTGAGAAGCACTAATAACTCTCATCGACTAAAAGGTTTCCAGGCTGTGAGGGTTGTTGTCATGGGAAATCACCCAGTCAAAATCAAGACATGGGCAGATGTTTCCTAATTCATGATTTTGGGGGGCAGCCACACATGCTTGTTTAGGTGTTTATCTCAATAAACAATACGTGTTTGTTCAGGAGAGGACAAAGCTGTAGTCCATGTTAAGATGGAGGACATGTTTATACAGACACTCAGAGATCATAGCTTATGATTGGCAGCTGTCACATTTCTTACCTCCTTCATACTGATGGGACTGACGGGAAAACTCAGAGCCCCGGTGAGCTCTGAATATTTCTTCTCCAAGTTGACAAGATTCTCCTTTTCCTGGAAATCAGGTTTGTATAAGACCATCAATGATGAAGGACCGTATACATACTAAATACATAAAGACTTGAGATAAAATAAAATAAAGATAAAAGAAAATAAAAGATAAAATAAAGACTTGGGTCATACCCTCTGTAGCATCATCTGAAGATTATTCTTTTCCTTCAGGAAGTTCTCTTTGTCCCTCTCTGCCTGCTGGGAAATCTGAGTGTACTGTTTCTTCAGGGCCAGAAGCCTCTCCTGATGAGATCACACATTACAATGCTCACATATAAACATTCAACTGTCTTTAAGTCAAGCTGCTTTTCTGTTTACAGGTGGACATCACCTGCAAAAATGCTCAATAACTGATTTTTGTTCATTTTGAACCAAAATAGTTGTGGATTGCAACTTCAAAATAATTTTAAAAGCGTATGCACCACAACTACATTTCCCATCATCCCTTGCAGCATTAGAACGCCTGTTCTTATATAAAGCCCACACACAGAAAGGAAACCCACCTTTCGTGTGACGGTGCTACGCTGGTGTTCTGCAATCTCTCTGAGAATCTGCTGAGTGTCCTTCTCCTCATCCTCACGACTCTCTCGTTCCAGCTGTTGAAACTCAAGATCTTCAAAACGCTTGGTCTCCACCTCCAGCGTCTCAGCATCCTGATACACAAAGAAACATGATGGTCTGTGTTTTCCCAAGTGGACCTTGCACCAATCACAGCCAAGGAGGTGAGATCACCTCCGCCCCGTTTAATCAACACTTCCACTCCACAACAGCAATGACCTTTACTGGAGAAGCAGGACTGTACACTTGTGTCTCCCAGCAGCTGCCAGGCTAAAATGGAAACAGCCGGAAGTCAGACCGAACTTGACCCGGTGCTCGCAGGTTTCCACAAACTCCTGGCTTAGAAATCCCTTACATCAACAGAGCTTGTGGTGTCACTCAGTTTAGCAGAGGTGGTGTATTTAGAGCAGACCTGGGATTACCAACTGTGACACAGAAGGAGGGGCTGCCAGGGAACTGTGTGTTTGTGTGTGTGTGTGGTGTTTGTTTACCCATATATTGAGGACAAAATTGTACTTAAAGTCAACAAAACCTGACAAATCTGAGTAAAACCTTCTTTTGGGGATGTCCTCATTTGTAAAAATTCTATAAAACATAGTAAATAAAGTCTTCTTTTAAATTGTTAAACACAGAAAGTTTTCTGTTAGGGTTAGAGTGTGCGTTAGGTTATATTGTTTATAAGTAGAAGTCCCCATTTAGAGAGATAAGTAAATGTGTGTGTTTTTTTGAGATTTCATATACAAGGTCCAAATTATCTTTGGCAGGTGAAGTAAATATAATGTGTATATAATCTGACACATGTATTTCTTACCTGATCTTTTATTTAAATCACTTCTGTCACTTTCATCAGACCAGTATATTATTTTAACCATTTGATTATTTAAACCAACTCTTACATTGCCAATAAAGTTACCAGCCAACTGCCAAAACCAATTTTTAAATTGCATTTGTTACCCTCCAAATGTTACTTTTGGAACCTTGTAATATACAAACACCTTAACACACACAGTTAGAAGGAAACATTCTCAGAACATTGGCTAATGCTCTTTAAAAGTTCTCTCAAAGTTATGAAAAATGTTCTTGCAGTAACGTTAGTGGAACAATTTATATAGATGTATATATAGTTATATAAAAACATTATGCTTATTTTTAGTTGCAAAAAATATTCTCATTATTCCAGTGGAACGTTTTAAAAACGTTGCAGAAAGTTTGAATAGCGTTTTTATAACCAAGCAATAATGTTAATATGTTTTGAACGTTCCTAGAACCATTTTTAATATTTTTGTTACCTAAAGGAAACGACAACCTAATATTGTTAGCTGGGCAGACCATCTTGAACACATACCTGAGATTTTTCTTTCTGCATTTTGTTCTTAATGTCGGCCATCTTGTCTTTAAGTTTCTCCAGAGCATCTTTCTCTTGCTTCAGTTGAGTCATCTCTGAATCCTGCTCGCCCTCCAGCAGAGCCCGCTCCACTTCCAGCTAAACACATAGATAACAAATCAGGTTTTAGTTTATCTTAAATAGGGGTTGCGCAAAATTCACTATCGTTGTGGCAAGAACTGATGTCACCGAGTTCTGGACCTCATTTCACACAAATAAAAAGGGGCCCAAATTCTGATCTCATAAAACTCATGAAAGCCCAGGATCATAAAACAGACCTACTGTACCTCTCTTATGGACTCCTCCATCTGATTGTCCAGATCTTTGATCTTCAGTTCCAGCTCTTCCATATTATTCAAGACCTGGATTCTTTCCTCCTCGATACGTCTCACTTCCAGCTTCAGCTGTGCGTCGCCCTCAGGCGCCTGCTGATGACATCATAACGTGAGGAGACATACAAAGACATACAAGACAAGTAAAAAAATTTATCAATAATAACAAAAAAAAAAAAAACTGTTTAAAATATTTTTTTTCCTTAATTAAATTTCAAAATTTCCTTTTTATACTATTCTTCATCTGTCTTCTGGTGTAAAATAGTTGTATAAACAACTTTAATTGGCTAATTACAGGATGGACACGTCCCCTTCTGGGCATCACTAACCTTAAGCTTAAAGACACAGGATTCTCTGAAAGAATAAACAACAGTGATGAATGGGCCCAGGGGAAGCTTTTAATAACAGAGGGGCGGGGCTACATGCTAGATTTCCTTAACCAATTATTTATCTAGGATTTTAATATCCATGGAAGGTGGTCTGCTTGTTTTGAGTTCTCGAAGCAGAACTGTGACCCGTGACCTGGAAGATTCCACGTGGGTTAGGAATGAGTTTGGAATGGCCACAGCAAGTGCACGATGAGCCACATCGGATCATCGGATTATTGACGTTTATGCTCCGGGGGTCGTGCGTGTCTCTGGGTTACCTCAATGCTGTTCGTGTTTGTGGTTGGAAAAGAAGAGAGGCTAAAACATGTGAAATGGTTTTTAAAGCCTCCAATGGTTTGGCCCAGCAAATAACTAGCAAGGTCAACTAATGTTTAACCAGTTAGATAGTTTTCATGGAAAACGCAAAGGTTGTACTTCAAATTAATTCCCTTTAAAGCACAAATGCTACAACTATAAACATTTTTCCAAGAGTTGCACCGCAAGTATTTCATTTTAAAAATAACGTGTGAAGCACATATAAAAACACGTCTGTCAATTTACAACTTACATCTTCTGTAAAGCAGCTTTAATAAAATATATATTGTAAAATATACAAACTGAATATAGGTAAACACCCCCTTAAGAAGTAAACTAAAACCATTCTGTTTAAACACGACCTCTATAAGTCTATTAGTTGTTAGAATGACTGTTTTTTTTAGCCAACCCACCAACTAGTCCAACATTTTTAAATGAGTTTGTTTTTCACATCCCTAGTTCGATGGTATTTCTACTGTGCAGAAAACTAATTGCATTATTCCACTCATGAGCTGGAGTAAAGACACCCTCACATACCTCTGTGGATTATAGTGTGTGTGTGTGTGTGTGTGTGTGTGTGTGTGTGTGTGTGTGTGTGCGTGTGTATGCCAAGGAAGAGTGGGAACTCTTATAAGGTCACAGGAATTAGCAGTAAGGAAACGGCCAGGATTCACAAGTGATTCAATTACCTAATAAGATTAAATACACATTGCATGCAGAAAAAACATCATGCGTGAAGCTTTAGTTGAAAACAACCTGTAGGAGAATCACTGAAGGTCACCTGATCAGCACAGATTAGCCAATTAAACATGAGAATCAAGCAGTGAGCTGTTATTGTAGATATAAAAGAAATGTTGGACCACTGCAACTAAAACACAACTGCTGTTCACAAGATGATTAAGAAATAAAGACGTCAAGCTTGTTAGCTAATTTTTAACTCATTTGCTATCAATAAATTGCCACATCTAATAATAATAATATCATTGGCCACCCTGCTCACTGTTATCAGCCACAGTGACTGTGCATTATTATTATATAAATGAAATATACAAAAATATATGTATATTTTATATATAATTCTGTAACAATTACCTTGTTTGTTCGTATCAGCCGTGGAGAAGGTGTGGGGGCGGAGCCAAAGGCTGCCGTCGACTCCGCCCTAACTTCTCTGTGTCCGCTATTCCGGCGCTGCCGTACCTGTCTCCCCTCGCCGGTCTGGTGGTCCCGGGCTTTGGGCACGTAGTTGTTCTCGGTAGAGAAGCTGGCTGAGAGACTCGCCAAATCCGAGAACACAGACTCGTCATCCAACACCTGTAACTTTTCCAGCTCCTTGTTGATCTTCTGCAAGTCCGCGACGGCGGCGCCGGTTTTGCTCTGCTCCGCACAGCCGAGTTCAGAACACAGACTCAGGATAGTCTCTAAACGTTGACGTTCCTAGGAATTCAGGAACCAGAGACACAAAAAAACTGATTAACATATACAAACACATCCAGCATCAAAACTCAGAACACAGATATGAAATTGCACAGCTATGGGCAACAATAAACCTCAAACAAAAACTTCTCGCCTTCGAGATACACACAGATTTACCTCCAGCTGTTTTGAGCATGTCCATGTCACAAAGATTTTTGCCAAGAAACAAACATTTCACTTGTTACAACATTATACCAAATATCTTCAAGCATTGGTTAACATCTACGATTTAATCCAATGTACATAAAACAGAGGCAGTAAAACACACTGACAGTCCAAACTGTCCAGGTGATCTGACTCATCCGGGAATAAACTTGGCTTTAGGAACCCGCCGTATTTATCGACCGCTATAGTAATGCAAGTAGCACGTTCACACGAGCCGATCCAGAGCCAAAGAAAATGATCTCAAAGGGTCGTATAGCTGTGAAATACTGATCCGACCTGCATCACAGCACAAAACTTAACAGTAATTAAATCTATAAAGCAGTTATTTCCTCGTACATCTAAACCTGGCCCACAAAACAGCTGAGACAGATCCTATATGAATGAGCCCTGATCCAGTGATGGAATTTTCCTACAGTTCAAGACTAGTTAACCCATCATAAGCCTCATCGTACTGGGCTGTACTCACCATGTTATCGGACACAGAGGTCAGAGGGCAAATGTTGACCTCTGACACACAGGAAAAGAAAACACCTTATCACAGATGACCAAAAAGATTGCATTAAAGATTTGTTGGGACGCATGACCAGGGACGACAGATAGAAGACATACAGCTCTCAAAATCTGAGCACTGAATGAAACTGGACCCATTAAAAACACAGACTGGACAGGACATACAAATAGAAGCAGTGTGATTTAATCCTTCCGCTGTAACTCATGGCCAGAGACACAGTTGCCCCACCTTCATCCCAGGGCACGAGTGAGGGGTCAAACTCTTCATGTATTCCCCAGTGATACTGTGAAAATGTAAACAATTCAAACCTGAATCAATTTAATCTCAATCTCACCTTCACATGGAAACATGCTCTGAAAACTTCAAYCAAAACTGCTTTAAATTTTGCTTTAAATAGACAGAAAGCAGATCTGTTTGGTCCAAAATTCTATTTTTTGCAAAACTACAAGCGGGTAATAAGTAAAGAGTGGGTGGCCTATGCTGATGGTCTGGCTTGTGCCCAGCAGGGCGGCGACAAAGGGGGCCTCCATAAACCACAGCGTACAAAAACACTGTTGCCTTTCATTTAATCCCCACTGAGAGCAGCTGAGGAGCAAGAATGGAGCATGCTAGCATGGGCAACCTGCCAGTAGCGTCTGCAGCTGTGGACAGCCTCCCAGAGAGAGTGTGTTGGGGAGGTTGGGTTCAATGAAAGTGAATACGGTTCTGGGCTGTCAAACTGTCTATTAACAGCAGCGTTTTGCATCCACACCTCGGCTTTGGTCTCACACCACATTCACTATAGAACAAGAGGAGGCATTTCTACACATGGTTTGCATGTTGTGTAGAGTGGAACGTGGGTCCGTATTGGTGCGACTTAATTAATACCTAAGTTTGACAAGGAGATTCATCTGAATGCGGGTGGGGCTCACCATATCTAAACTTCTACAAAATCCCATAATGCAACATGGGTTAAAATATAACCAGCTTTGGATCAATAGGCCTTAAAACATTAAAACATTCAAATCATTATATAAAATTTGAGTTGCAAATCAGGATAAGGTGTGGAGACCGTTTTGAACACTGATCTGTCATTTACTTGCTCAATAACTGATTTTTATTCATTTTAACCAATAAAAACCAACATTGCATCTTTAAATATTCTAAATGAAATCCAGAAAAAAATGTCTCTCACCAGCCTTTCCACTTCCTGTTCCCGCAGCCTTTCGTCTCTCTGTCTTTGATGGTAGTCTTGAAGTTCTTCTTTTCCACTCAGAGAGCTGATGCTGCCCTTCCTCTCACGAAAGCCACCCTGCGGTCCAATCCCGGCCTTCCCAAACGATGGCCTCCTCTCCCCAAGACTGATCTCCAGAGCTGGAGAGGGACCACGTAGGGTTTGCTGATCCAATTCTGAGCCAGAGCTGAGAGATGTTAAGCTTACCTTCTTTGCCTGCCGAGGACTGGTGGTTTCTCCAGAGGTTATGGTGACATCAGGAGGGGCAACGGTGTGTTTGGTACCAGGTCTTGTACACAGGGAAATAGAAACCACCTTAGAATTACCATTTTGGTGGTTGGCCTCAAGGATGCCAGTTGGGCGAGGAGGGTGACCATCTGGAGATCGGTAGGTCAGGGGAAAAGTGAGCTGGCCATCAGCAGGTCGATAGAGGCGTGGTAGGGAGCGGCTGTGAGAGCTCATGCCTGTAAGTGACCCGGCGGAATACTTCCTTTGACGAGGAGTAGGATCGAGGTCTCCGTTGCGATTCATATCTGGGGTACGGAACCTGCGAGCCAGGCGGGGACTGGAGGGCATGCTGGTTGCCCCACTACCGCCCACAGGTGTCGGGGGGAGGGAATCGGCTGCGTTGGTGGACGAGCCATTCCACATTGAGAGCACAGAGCCTGAAGTCGCAATACGCCGACTTTCTGACACTTTGTTAAGAAGGCTGTCCTGGGACTGGTTCCGAGTCATGGGTCGTGAGTAAGGAAGTGACATTTCTCGCTCTCGGGGGTCAGAACGGCGGGGCGATGGAGGCATGCTATTGGGTGAGTGCGCTGTAACTTTCTTTGCCAATGGTGGCCGTTCTGAGTTATACAATCGCCTGGCTTGTTCCTGATAGGATGGTATTGGGGAGGAGGTGGTGACAGGTTGGGGTGTGGTGGGCGGAGACTGTGTCATGCTGAAGTAGGAGGGGCTAGAGTCGCCATTGGCTCGCAAGCTGTTTTCCAGCGCCTGTTTCTTTTTCTGTAACGTGTCCATCAAATCCCGAAGCTCGGAGACGGAGCGCATCCCTCTAGTGCTGTTTCCACCCAGACAGTGACTGAAGTCACTGCTGAATTTTAGATAATCTAAAAAAGAAAAATAAAAAGCGGTTACACAAAGTTATATAACTGTCTAGTTGGCCAATGTTAGCTCCTGAAATTGCTGTAATTATTTGCAGCAGATGAACCTGAGACACACCTGACCTACACAGAAACAATCCAAAACAAAAAAAACATGAGTTTACTCTCAGGGATCAATAAAGCTTGTCCTTATAAGCAGCTCTGCAGTCGAACACAATGAAGAAATGATGTTTCTATTCTGAAAATAGAAACTGACTCCAAGTTAGTCCAAAGTTACAGAAAAACGCTACAAAAATACTTCAGAGTGTAAAATGGGGAAAGCCAAAGCCGCAAAATGTTCTAAAAATATTTCATAACGTTAACTCTTTACATGAACAGTATGTATTTAATGTATTTATATAGCACCTTTTAAACATTAGAAGACATAGATTATATGCACATAACATTCATATCTAACAGTTACACAGAGATTAGAAACATAAATGTACAATTCCTTTGATCCAGGGTGTATGGTTTGGGGGTCTTTTCCGTCCTACGCAGTTAACTCTCTCTCTTTGCCAAACACACACACACACACACGCATATGGTTTATGAGGACTCTCCATAGACATAATGGTTTTTATACTGTACAAATTGTATATTATATCCCCTAAACCTAACCCCAACAGAAAAATTAGCATTTTGTAATTAAAATAAAAACACAATTTAGTATGCTTTTAAGACATTTGTTTTTTGAAGACACAGGAAGTGAAGCTGTTTATATTTTTATACACATTATGATACAAATTTGTGTCCTTGTAAACCACATACCAGCACACACACACCTTTTGTGGTGTGTTGTGATATTGGAGATGGGCCAGGTGTGTGTGTGTAACCGGTTTCAGCTCCCGAGGGGTCTGTAGGTGTTAGGGAGCTAAACACTGATAGTTTTTAAAGAAGCGATGAGTATGCAGGGAAGATAATAGAAATGAAAAAGTGGATAGAGAGAATAATAAGAGACGTTACCTGTGCTGTACACCAGCGGACAAACAGGGCTTTTCTGAGGCAGCATGCTTTTCAGCCGGCTTGCCTCCTCTGGATGATTAAAACGAAAGATGTAGGATTTACCCAGACAGAGAGTGTAACCTACAGAGAGAGTCAAACACACACATACACAAATACAGAGCGTTAAATCAACATACTTTAGCTTCAGAAACGACAGGTATTAAACTCTAGAGCTAAAGGGTTCAAGACTAATAAAACACACATGAACCTGCCAATAAACATCTTCAGGATAACCTGAAAATTCCAGACAGGTGTTGGAGCAGGTTGGACCTAAACTATGAGTGTCAGGACCTCCAGTACTGCAGTTAACTATCACTCTCAGCTAACAGGGAACATTCTCAGAACATTGGCTAATGTTCCGAGAATGTTCTGAGGCTCCCAAAAATATAAAAAAAATGTTTTTAATACAGTAAGGTTAGTAGATTCTTTTTAGAACGCTATATAATGTTAACACAACGTCTAAAAACTGGATTATTGAAAATAATCGTTTTAATGTTTTTGTTACTTAATGAAAACGTTAGGAAAACATTCATCATTTACTTTCACTATATGAAAAAAGCAATGAAAGTAAATAAGGACAGATTCTGTGAGTCCTAAATATTCCACTTTTTGTGTTCCACAAAGAAAAAGTTTTGTGGGTTTGGAACAATACAATAGTCAGTAAATGACGACAGAATTTTTATTTTTGAGAAAACCAAAAAGACCACAATCTGTTCTTCATCCACTTTAAACGACATCTTTTGGCATCATAATGCCACTTACGTCTGTTGTCAATCATTGTAAATAAGAAAAGCTTACGTCACCATGAAAGTGGCTTAAAAACCAATTTTTCCTTATTGTCTCTTGGGCTTTGTTTGTGCCTTCCACTGTTCTGAAATCAGAGACCACAGGGCAATGGATGGACTGAAGCCTGGAAAATCATTGGAAGCGGAATAACAGCTCATGGAAACTATTTAGGACCACTTTTTATTCCTCAGTAAAACCCCAAAATATTTGCCTGAATGGTCTATTTCGCTGGATGTCAGAGAAACGGATGCAAAATCAGACAGAGCCAGTCTGAGCTTTCACAGCAAAACAACTCCATTAAAAACAGGGTAAGAACTGTACAAAAATAACCACGTGATGTTTCAACAGAGAGACTGGTGTTTAATGAGAGCAACTTCTCTGCCCAAGTTGTGTAAAGGTCTCCGTGCATAATCCATTATGTCTATCTGGCTAATTCACTACAAAGGGTGAAAAGGTCCTCAGACGTACATCTGGCCCATTTTCACTTTATAATGCTCACGGTCGAGTGAACGCAAGTCTCGCGTGTCATGCCGGCCCTCTGACATTCAGTCTCTTAAATCTCACACATTCCAGAGTTTGGTACAGTAGCTGACCTTTTTTTCAAAACTTTAGCAGGTTTCTCTGGATGTTCCTGAAGTTACAGGATGGACATGGCCAGCTAGAGTCACGAGAAACCCTGATTTCATAACTACAACAGATGGACACAATATGGAAGAACATCAGTCAACACTTACTGCAGCCAAAGCACATCCAAATACACAACAGTTCTGAAATATAAACAAGCACACGTGTGCACACACACGCTCACAACCAAAAGCGATAAGTGTTTAGTCTACACAGCTGTGCCCTTAAAGCTAAAATCCTAAATAAATAAATTTAAAAGGAATGAAGATTAACACATCTAAGTCAGATTTGCCAATCCAAGGTGTTCACTTTCGTTTGACTCCATCTAATTTTTTTTCCATCTAATTTTATTACATCATTTTTTTTTCTTGTACAATTCCTTGTGTAGGTTAATAAAATGCTTCAAACAGACTTTAATTAAAGAGTTTACACTTATAGTTTATGGCAAATCTTTTCCTGCCAAGTTCACCCCACACATCAATCCACAAACATAGCTGCATCGCCTTATAAACTCTCTTATAAAGACAAGCTCGGATTAAAAACAATAATCTTTGATCGCATAATAAACGTGCAGTTCCATGTTCAAATTATTGGATTAATCCAGCACCACAAGGAAACAATTTTCTGGTACAATAAAACATGCAATATGTCTGTTTAAGGTTATACAGATGTAGGTAGATGCTATTTTAATATTAAAAGCAAATTCAAAACTTGGCATCCTGCGTTATGGTCACAGATTATAACATGCAGGCAAAACCAACAATTATAACAACCAAAAGAATTTAAAGAATTGTAATGTATTCACGTTTTGTATAAAAACATTTTATTTATTTGGACAAAACAGATGATCAACTCGTTCTTTAACTTTTCGTGCCACCACTGAACCACATTAATTCAAACACCACAGAAGTAGAAATATTGCTATTACGTAACATCTAAATGACAACATGACTGACGGTCGCTTATTATGACGTCACACAAACAATAAACATAAATGTCAACATATAAAAACTTTATCAAAACAAACATTTTCCAATACGTCGCGTTGCTCAAACGGCCGGATACAAAACACACAAAGTTAAAATTTACGAATTAAAAATTTGATTTAAATGAATTAACGCGTCGCAACAAAACTAGATTCATTAAAATGAATGAATCTGCACGCGGAGCCGCAAGACAGTTTTGTTAAGCCTTATGAAAGTTTAGTGTAGATGGTTTAAAGTCTAACAAAATGCACATAACAAATAAAACGCTGACAATGAAGCCCAATGCAAGAAAGCATAAACAAACCTGTCACAAAGTCCCATTGAGCGAGTTCTGCCGTCAATTAATATTGCACGCAAATATTAATATTATATAAATCGCGACGCGTGACGCTTCACTGCGCGATATTCTGTGCGCGTCTCGACCGCTTTGCTTTCCTGCTCGTCTGAGGTCAAACCCAACCAAATTTAAAGGGGTGGTGCTGTTTTACACACGTTTTACAGTCTCAAATACAGCAAAAGAGAGAAACCCTTCTACATAACTCATTGTTTTTCCCTCAATGCAGAAGAAACCTTTAATTTACAGCTTTAACGTTCATTGATGCATGACTGTGAACAACTTTAACTCTACATTTACCCTGTTTGTTAAAGCAAAGTCTTGGAATTGCAGAAAAGGGGTTTGTTTAACCCCACCCCCTCCATTTTCTTTGTCTATGTGTTCATGTGAGTTAAGGACATACCTGAGAAAAGCCTTACAGAGTTATATGGGAAGACTAAAGGTCATATAATGATGTAGTCTTCAATCAAAAATGTGGATCAAAACTTAATGAACTTATATATTTTTGTTGCCCTGTGCTGGAGTTCAGCATTGAGTAATATTTTGTGCAACTCTGACTGAATGGAAATCAATCATCCTCTTGGCCAATTTTGACCCTCCACATTATTCTGTGAGTTTCAGCTCAACCTTCTCCAGGCTTGATCAATAAAGCCCACCGCTATGTTTGTTGCTATGTCTGCTATGTATGTCAGTCTGTTTTCATTAATAAGATTTATTCTGTTTACATATCAGACCTCTTAGTCAAGATTTAAAATGACTTTCCAATATATAGTCCTAGCTAACAGGGAACATTCTCCGAACATTGGATCTATAACGTTCTCTAAAAGTTATCAAAAATTTCTTGCAGTAACGTTAGTAGAATTTTTTCTTAAAGTTGTATATCATATATCAAAAACGGTATTCTTAAATTGTTAGTGGAACGTTTTAAAAACATTACAAAATTAAAAAATGTTTGAATAATGTTCCTGTATGAACAAGCAATAACATTAATACAACGCCAAAAATACTGGATGTTCTGAACTTTCCTAGAACATTCAAAATAATATTTTTAATGTTTTTTTTATTTATGAAAACGTTAGGGAAATGTACTGATCTACTAATAGATACAGAGTCTTCATGAGAACAGTCAAAAATTTGCCAATCAAATGACATTTTGCAAGAGCCTCTAGGGAGGTGGACGCATCTCTTGATGCAGTGAGTAAAAACCAAACAAATGATTGCACAGAAAACATCTCGAAAATGGTTTAAAAAATCCAAAAAAGAATTCAGAAAACAAAGCAGAAAATACAGTTTACAGTAAACACAACTTTGCTTCCCAGCAGACTGTAAAAAACCCTGCATCCTGTCCCCAGCTAACAGGGAACGTTCTCAAAATGTTGACTTAAATATTTTCTAAAAGTTCTCTCGAAGTTAACAAAAACGTTCATGCGGTGTCATTAGTAGTCTGTTTTTAATGTTATATATTGTATGTATCAAAAATGTTATTTTTAAGAAGTTAGTGGAACGTTTAATAAATGTAACAGAATTTAAAACATGTTTGAATAATGACGTTCCTACAACATTCAAAATAACATTTTTCACATTTCTTATACTTCTAAAATTGTTAGTTGGCTAGGTCCTGGAAGTTGTATAAAGTCTAAATACGGCATCAGACTGTGAGTGAATGAACTGTAGGTGGCTCATAGCTGTGTTGTCTGAGGCTAAGGTGGAATGGACGTCTAACTGAGCTCTTCTGATTACTAGCAGCCCTGTAGCAGCTGTGCATTCAGCTTTAATCTGTTTGACCCAAAGCGTTTAGAGTCACGGGAGGTTAACCTCAAAAATGTCATTTTACAGTCAAAGTTTGATCTTTTTACCAGCATGAGGCTCTTTTCTGAAGTACAGTATGAGGTCCATCATAAATTGTTTCTTTGGAATTCTGAGACTTTTTAAAAGGGTTTCAAAAAGCCTAAATACTTAAAATAAATTGGTCTTGTTAACCCATTTAAGTATCTTCCACATAATCAAGTTGATAATTTCATTTTATGACTGAAGAGCGTCAGAATAAACATCTAGTATACATCTAATCTTCCTGTAGCTCAACTGGTACTAAAGGTCACTAAAGATTGTGGGTTCGATTCCCAGGGGTCATACTGATCGTATGTACAGTTTGAATGCACTGTAAGTCGCTTTGGATAAAAGCAAATGTGTAAATGTTTATTTACATCACTCTAAACCTTGGGGCAGAAAATCAGTCAACCCTAATCTGATCTCCGTAACTCACTCTAACGCTTGTGGAAGTTCTGAGTCACAACGTCACATTAAATAAAGATCCAAAACCACACCAGTTAAACTCTGCGTGATGTCCAAACCCAAAACCCTGCAGGAGAAAGAGACATGATGTATTTCCAAAGTGTTTCCAACTTTCTAACTCTTTCTCAGATCATAAACCTCTTCCTCTTTACATTTAGTCAAACATCTAGTTATGCCACAACAAATAAACAAAAACAAACATACACAATAAACAAAAAGTTGTTGTTTGCGCCACAAATGCGTTTGCGCCACAGGGTTGCAGACGCAGCAAAACTCTGTCTCCATTCACAGACCTTCTAATCAGCAAAAACAAGAACATTCACCAGTGAGATTGTGTTGTGGTTACCTTGTGTAAGTTGTGTGGGTCTGGTGACAGGGACTCCATCGAGAGAACACAGGTGTCCACAGGGGTCAAGAGTGACAATTCCTGCTCTGTTCTCAATTTTACAATGTTCCGCTTCAATTCCGGGTCCCTCAATACTGATGTCCTGAGGTACAGGAGCATCATTCCGGCCGATGCGTGTCACACCTTCAAAACAAAGGGAATAAATATAAATAGTTTTGAAAGCTTTTAGTGCTTCTGTCAGAATATTCAAGAATGATTTTAATTTTAATTTGCTGCAAGGTCTTTTTCACACCACAAGTGAAAGCAGCAAACAGTAAACATTCTTAGAACAATTGGTAGCGTTCTCCAAACGTTCTCTCAAAGTTTTCAAAAAACATTTTGCGGTAATGTTAGGAACATTTTATATCATATACATCAAAACATTATTCTTAAAATAGGAAATCTAAAATAGACGTTTTCTGTGATGGTTAGGTTTAGGGGTTGGGTTAGTGTATATAGGGGGATAGAATATACAGTTTATACCATTACATTCAGTTTAAACCATTACATCTATGGAATGTCCCATAAAATCCAGCATGTGTGTGTGGTTAAGCTTTTCTGTTTTACATTTTTATCCCGCTCTGACCTCTGCTGGCTCACACACTCAACCAGTTTTCATTGTTATGTATTTACTTTTAAATGGCACTGTGATACTTGTGTGTAGTATCACTGGGCCCCACTGGAAGGAAGTTAGTTTGATTTCCTGTCCTGTCTCTGCTCTGATTGGCTGCACACTTCATTTCCTGCACCATGGTGACGGTGATAAGAAGGAAGTAAGGAAAAAGTGTGTGTGTGTGTGTGTGTGTGTGTATGTAATTTTCTGGGTAAAAATAAACAAAACTCAGTTACTGGGCAAGTAGCTTACCCCAATTTGCAAGTTTATAATAATAATGAAATGTTTACATCATATAATCCTCATTCTTTTATCTTGCCACATGCATCCACTGTTTCATAAAGGCTCACACATAGATCTACAATAATAGATGGTTTATTCTTTGTGCACAGGGTTCTTTGTGGTTATTTGAGTTTCTGTGTATGAGGAAGGAAGCTCAGAGGATTGATGAACACAAACTATGAGACAGAACCAAGCACTTACCCTCCTTCAAAGGTAAGAGAGTGATGGCCACACTGAGTCGTCCGCTGCCCAGACTGACCAGGTGAGGGGCAGATGTTTGTACCTTCAGGGCTTTTCCTGTGTCAATCAAGTCCAGGGGCGGGTTCTAAAACAGCAGATGATTCTGACCATTGAAGATCATTAACACTTTCTAACTCAAAGAAAAACTGAACAAATGTTTGTCTCACCTTAACAGCATCAAAACTTTGATCTGATTCGGGTTCGAGGAGATTAGCTTGGCAGTTTCCCTCTGTGTCCTACAATACACGAGGTAAACAAAGCAGATATATTAAAAGACAAAAATGTTGTATAACATTTAATGTAATGATTATAGGTCTTCACTCACAGTAACTCTGCTTACAGGAAATAAGGCATTGTATGTATTTGGGAAAATGAAAAATCAAGATCAATCTTTAACATATTTGTCATAATTTACTTTGTTATTTGGTATCTTTATGTATCTATATGGGCTTTAAAATGACCCACACAGAGGTACTGAACACTAAAACTGCCAAAAGGTTTAAATTCCTTTTTCAGCCACTGCTTCTGTAAGATGAAAATTACTCCCAAATGTTTACTGTTTAATGTGACCCAACAAAGGCCACAAACAGTTGCTGGTTATATATCAGTTGTAATCTGAACACAGGTTTAAAATCTGAAATGAAATCAGATCAAAAAGCTATTATGTTTAATGATACCACAGTACCAGGAGCGGCACCACATAGACACTCACAAACTTGACCCCGAGGTCCATAAACATCTGAGTGTGAGTAACAACACACTCACTCTCTCTAATCCAGTGTCCACACGTAACATAGTTTGGAATGTGTGTGAAAACGACTCCAATGGAGAAAAATAGAGAGAGAGAGGAAAGGCAGGAATGTTCCATGCCTACAATTTCCCACGAGTCATTGGGAGTGTTTGGCACACCACCCCAGTGGAGATGTAGTGAGAAACGGCCCCTGCTTTCGTCCAGCCACCCCAGAGTTAGAAGTTACCATAGAGAAAAGCCCCAAACACATTGTGGCCAAAACTACACACACCCACACAGACGCACATGTATAAAGTTGACTGGAATAGTTGACTGAAATATGACTGGACTGAGCCACATTCAAACATCTAATACGTTTATTACATAAAACATATCAAATCAAGTGGAATCACTAAATAAATGTGAGATTTATTTTTCATATTTTCATATTACTTATAACCCGCTGGTGCTACAAAAAAATTTCATATTCAAATGTTTCATAATAAAGTTGTTTTGTCTACATTTTGAACAGTCTTTTGTTGTCTTATTTGTGGTCATGTGATCATTGCCGGCTCACAGAATTCCTGTTTCCTCAAATACAAAAACGTACTTCCTGAAGAAAGTCACTCCTGTCCCAAA